>JARQOD010001282.1:0-63890 GCA_033576555.1 Oophaga sylvatica
ATCCCGTGTTCTCTCCACAGTGCTGCATTGCCTTACATCTCCTCACCTATCACGTGTCTTCTCCACAGTGCTACACCACCATACATCTCACCTATCCCGTGTCCTCTCCACAGTGCTGCATTGCCTTACATCTCCTCACCTATCCCGTGTCCTCTCCACAGTGCTGCATTGCCTTACATCTCCTCACCTATCCCGTGTCCTCTCCACAGTGCTGCATTGCCTTACATCTCCTCACCTATCCCGTGTCCTCTCCACAGTGCTGCATTGCGTTACATCTCACCTATCCAGTGTCTTCTCCAGTGCTGCATTGCCTTACATCTCCTCACCTATCACGTGTCCTCTCCACAGTGCTGCATTTCCTTACATCTCACCTATCCCGTGTCCTCTCCAGTGCTGCATTGCCTTACATCTCCTCACCTATCACGTGTCCTCTCCACAGTGCTGCATTGCCTTACATCTCCTCACCTATCACGTGTCCTCTCCACAGTGCTGCATTGCCTTACATCTCCTCACCTATCCCGTGTCCTCTCCACAGTGCTGCACCACCATACATCTCACCTATCCCGTGTCCTCTCCACAGTGCTACACCACCATACATCTCACCTATCCCGTGTCCTCTCCACAGTGCTGCACCACCATACATCTCCTCACCTATCACATGTCCTCTCCACAGTGCTGCATTGCCTTACATCTCCTCACCTATCCCATGTCCTCTCCACAGTGCTGCACCACCATACATCTCCTCACCTATCACGTGTCCTCTCCACAGTGCTGCACTACCACACATCTCCTCACCCATCACGTGTCCTTTCCACAGTGCTGCATTGCCTTACATCTCACCTATCACGTGTCCTCTCCACAGTGCTGCATTGCCTTACATCTCCTCACCTATCCCGTGTCTTCTCCACAGTGCTGCACCACCATACATCTCACCTATCCCGTGTCCTCTCCACAGTGCTGCATTGCCTTACATCTCTCCTCACCATCCCGTGTCCTCTCCACAGTGCTGCATTGCCTTACATCTCCTCACCTATCCCGCGTCCTCTTCACAGTGCTGCACCACCACACATCCCTCACCTATCCCGCGTCCTCTCCACAGTGCTGCACCACCATACATCTCCTCACCTATCACGTGTCCTCTCCACAGTGCTGCATTGCCTTACATCTCCTCGCCTATCCGTGTCCTCTCCACAGTGCTGCACCACCATACATCTCCTCACCTATCCCGTGTTCTCTCCACAGTGCTGCATTGCCTTACATCTCCTCACTTATCACGTGTCTTCTCCACAGTGCTACACCACCATACATCTCACCTATCCCATGTCTTCTCCACAGTGCTGCATTGCCTTACATCTCCTCACCTATCCCGTGTCCTCTCCACAGTGCTGCATTGCCTTACATCTCCTCACCTATCCCGTGTCCTCTCCACAGTGCTGCATTGCCTTACATCTCCTCACCTATCCCGTGTCCTCTCCACAGTGCTGCATTGCGTTACATCTCACCTATCCCGTGTCTTCTCCAGTGCTGTATTGCCTTACATCTCCTCACCTATCACGTGTCCTCTCCACAGTGCTGCATTGCCTTACATCTCACCTATCCCGTGTCCTCTCCAGTGCTGCATTGCCTTACATCTCCTCACCTATCACGTGTCCTCTCCACAGTGCTGCATTGCCTTACATCTCCTCACCTATCACGTGTCCTCTCCAGTGCTGCATTGCCTTACATCTCCTCACCTATCCCGTGTCCTCTCCACAGTGCTGCACCACATACATCTCACCTATCCCGTGTCCTCTCCACAGTGCTACACCACCATACATCTCACCTATCCCGTGTCCTCTCCACAGTGCTGCACCACCATACATCTCCTCACCTATCACATGTCCTCTCCACAGTGCTGCATTGCCTTACATCTCACCTATCCCGTGTCCTCTCCAGTGCTGTATTGCCTTACATCTCCTCACCTATCACGTGTCCTCTCCACAGTGCTGCATTGCCTTACATCTCCTCACCTATCACGTGTCCTCTCCACAGTACTGCATTGCCTTACATCTCCTCACCTATCAAGTATCCTCTCCACAGTGCTGCATTGCCTTACATCTCCTCACCTATCCCATGTCCTCTCGACAGTGCTGCACCACCATACATCTCACCTATCCCGTGTCCTCTCCACAGTGCTACACCACGATACATCTCACCTATCCCGTGTCCTCTCCACAGTGCTGCATTGCCTTACATCTCCTCACCTATCCCGTGTCCTCTCCACAGTGCTGCACCACCACACATCTCCTCATCTATCACGTGTCCTCTCCACAGTGCTGCATTGCCTTACATCTCCTCACCTATCACGTGTCCTCTCCAGTGCTGCATTGCCTTACATCTCCTCACCTATCACGTGTCCTCTCCACAGTGCTGCACCACCATACATCTCCTCACCTATCCCATGTCCTCTCCACAGTGCTGCACCACCATACATCTCACCTATCCTGTGTCCTCTCCACAGTGCTGCATTGCCTTACATCTCCTCACCTATCCCGTGTCCTCTCCACAGTGCTACACCACCATACATCTCCTCACCTATCCCGTGTCCTCTCCACAGTGCTGCACCACCATACATCTCACCTATCCCGTGTCCTCTCCACAGTGCTGCACCACCATACATCTCACCTATCCCGTGTCCTCTCCACAGTGCTACACCACCATACATCTCACCTATCCAGTGTCCTCTCCACAGTCATGCTCCATCTGACATCTCTTTATCACCTTACCCGTGTCCTCTCTTCGGCTAATGACCTAAGATTAACATCCCCAATCCGAATCTCCCGATCCAGTTTCCAAAACACATTACGTGCTGCGTCAATTCTCTGGAATACACTACCCAGGACAAGTCGATTGATTCCCAAAACCTAGTTTTAAACGTGCCCTAAAACCGCACTTCTTTAGACCGGCCTATCGCCTCACCTCGCTAATATAACTATCCTTGTTTTTCCCTTCCAAATCCGGACCCTTGTAGCATCTGTTCACACCCTCCACGCACTCAGTAGCGCTGTCTGTACTTGTACACATATTGGATGGTGACTGCAGCGTTATGTGAATACCCTATCCATATTGATGGAAGGACCGTACAATACAAATACTTTTTACCACTCAACTTTCAACTTCTGCTTACGAGCAGGACCCCCACGCCTGTGCATTTACGGTCTGTACAAGTGCCCTCTGCAATGTACAGTGCTGCCGAATATGTTGGCGCTATAGAGATAAAACATTATTATTACGAGCTGCTGCGATTTCAAACATCATAAAACAAAACTATGGGTCGTAGTTCTGATGAATTGTCCCAATCCTTAATCTCCTGCAGTCCTCCATCTTCAAGACTGATCAAAGTTATTGTGTCTTATTGTCTGAAGATCAATATGACCAACTTCATGGTGTCCATTAATAAAAAAAAAATTAGGTATCTGAAGTTATCATTAGGTCTTCCATTGCCCTCAGGTTTAGGAAGGTAGATCACCAAAGGCAAGGTCCTTTGGCCAACTTTAGGGTGGTGACACTTCCTACAGGAGAACCTGCTAAAGAGGCATCTCTGAATCAGCCTTCTGGACATTTTTATAAGATGAAAACACAAGAATCTTCCACTAGATCTTCGTGGAGAGACAAGTGTAAGGGTGGTCAACTCCTCCTGGCAGACTGCTGGTGATTTTTCCAGGCCTCTTAGGAGATCCTCTGCTTTTATTAAAGCGACTTTTCAGTATCGATCTTTGCAGAGAATTGTTCCTATGGAAGCAGTTTCTGGTGGTCCTTCTGAGCACTACTGTTCATCCTTTCCATTAATCGTCCGGCTACTTTCCACACTGCTGCCTATGCTGGTTCACGGCTGACTAGACCTCAAACAATAAGTTCCATAGACCTGTAGTAGTTGGGACCATTCTTCTTGCTGAGTTTGGATCGTCGTAACCTTCACTGCGCACCAGCCTTTGTATACGGCCTTTTAGGGTGACATCAGAACCTCTATGGATCTTTGAGGCTTCGTCAGTCCTAACTGGGTGCCAGAGTTGGCCCTGAATATTTGGTGATCACCATAGCCACTAAGGACATGTTGGTTGCCAAAGCTCCTGCTTGTTGCTCATCTACCAGGAACAGAAGCTTAAATCTTGTGTTTGACAGGGGTCTTTATCTTTCGTCATTCCAGTGGTCAGCGATGAAAGCACCCATCTACCCACACAACATTGCACCCGATCCACAGGGCTCTTTTAATATTTTATTTTTTTCCAGTACTAACGAGCAGACACATTACAGATCCTTGGACATACAATATCCTGCTGTTTATACAAAGAAAAGACCCCAACACACAACCCGCACCTCCACTGCCTTCATCAGGGAATGTGACAGTGCGAAAGGCAGACCGTACAGCAGGCCCATGAGGAGACCCCCGGCCCCAGTAGGCCAATTTTGTAAGCACCACACAGGCGGAGGAGTCATACGAGACACAGGCGTCGTTCCCAGACGTGTATCTACGGGACACTAATTAAGGATTGGGGGATGGGCATCATTTCCATTAACACCTTAGCAGACACGCAGTAGGACTGGGTGTGTACGACAGAAAGTGCCTCCATGCTCCATCATCCACATCTTCACCTGCGGTAGGTGCAGAGCCACTCAGTCTCATGGTCAGAGTGATAACAGCGGCTGCCATGCTTTCAGCGAGACTGGACGCTCAAGATGTGCGCGGTGGTGTTGAGAACAGAATTTGTGCCCACTGACAGGTCACGAGCAACTCGCTGGAAGGGCGGAGGAAAATTCTGTCCGTCCAATGTATCCAAGATACCTGTCCAGGAAAAACAAGACACCGTGAGTATGGGCCGGGGTTCAGGTAATGGCCGCACAATAGTTCAGAGGGTCCCACACCCTGCTCAGGAGGGTGAGCAGTCAGACGGGGGTTGTCTTGCCCCGGGGAGGGTAGACTAATATGCCGCACCCTACTACATGGGCAAAGGGATATTGAAGACTTGACATCTTTACCTTCTACAACCTTATGATAGGCAAAATGTAGGTAGAGCAGGAACAACATGTGCAGAGCAGTGATGGATCCACACAGGATGAGCCTCTGGGTCTGGCCAACTGTGCGCGACAGCAAAACCACCACCTACAGCAAAAAACGGAGTAATGATGGGGGATGGGCGAGTGATAAGGAGAGCAGCAGTCACTAAACGGGAGGTCTCACCATGCGTAATGTGGACAGGCCCCCAATGCACAGCCAGAAGACGTAGAACAGAGAGTGAAAATGGATGTTATAGGTGATGAGGAGGACGATGCAGTGTCCGAACAGACCGTACCCCTGAAAAAGGAGACAGTGGTGAGTATAAGCACGTCACATACATCCCCCCCGATACACCACCTCGTGACATACATCCCCCCGATACACCACCTCCACGTCACATACCCCTCTCAATACACCACCTACATCTCAAACCTCAATACATCACCGCCACATACATCCCCCCGATACACCACCTCCATGTCACATACAGCTCCCAATACACCACCTACATCTCAAACCCCGATACATCACCGTCACATACATCCCCCCGATACACCACCTCCATGTCACATACCCCTCCCAATACACCACCTACATCTCAAACCCCGTGTAGCGCCGACGTCCCTGCCCTCTGCCAGGCAGGGACGCTGTTCCCCTGCGACAGCGTCCTCTGCCAGGCAGGGACGTCGCCCCCCTTACCCGCGCTCAGCGTCCTCCTTCCGTCCTGCTGGGGCCAAGCGCTCCTTCCCTGCTTCTGGACTTAGGGCGCGCGCCCGCGCGCTCCCCCGCTCTTAAAGGGGCCGCGCGCATCTTTCAAAAAAGTCCCCGGCCAATGCCGGAGGACTCCACCCTATATAAAGTACTTCCTCCTTAATGGAGGTGCCCGAGCAATGTTGTTGTTGCACTGTTTAACTCTGCTTCAGCCCTCAGGGTCCGTTACCAGTTACCTGCCTGTTTCCTGCCAGTTTCCTGTTTGCTACCTGTCCGCAAGCCTGCTTGGAGGTTCGGCCATCACATGCGGTGACCATCGGCAATTCCAGAGACTCTCGCCTGCTCACTTGGGGGCGCTCATCTGCCATCTGCCTGCAAGTCTACCTGGAGGTTCGGCCATCACCTGCGGTGTCCATCGGCTATTCCAGAGACTCTCGCCTGCTCACTTGGGGCGCTCATCTGCCATCTGCCTGCAAGCCTACCTGGAGGTTCGGCCATCACCTGCGGTGTCCATCGGCTATTCCAGAGACTCTCGCCTGCTCACTTGGGGCGCTCATCTGTCATCTGCCTGCTAGCCTACCGGGAGGCTCCACCATCTCAGGTCGTATATACCTGTCCATTCAGAGACTGCCCCGGCCCCTTGCCTGCCTGTTTATCCAGAGACTGCCCCGGTCACTTGCCGTGACTACCTGCCTGTCTACCCAGAGACTGCCCCGGTCACTTGCCGTGACTACCTGCCTGTCTACCCAGAGACTGCCCCGGTCACTTGCCGTGACTACCCGCCTGTTTGTCCAGAGACTGCCCCGGTCACTTGCCGTGACTACCTGCCTGTCTACCCAGAGACTGCCCCGGTCACTTGCTGTGACTACCTGCCTGTCTACCCAGAGACTGCCCCGGTCACTTGCCGTGACCACCCGCTTGTTTATCCAGAGACTGCCCCGGTCACTTGCCGTGATCTCCCACCTGTCCGTCCAGAGACTGCCCCCGTCACTTGCAGTGACTTCCCGTCCGTCTCCCCGGGCGCCACCCGCTCCTTTACAAGGAAAGCCTCCTTGTATAATAAAGCTCAGAGGTTCCGCCTCCCAGACCCGTTACAGTTTGCTCGGGCCATGGAACCCGGTGGCACCCAAACTCCCTCGCTCTCTGACCTGTGTCATGAACTGTCTCGTCAGAGGTCTCAACAGGAGTCCATCCTGGGTCATCTGCGGAATGTTAATTCCCGCCTGGACACCCTGACTACTTCACCAGCAACCACCGCGGGCGCCATGGCTCGCGGTCCGGCAGTTCCGCTGCTTGCCAGTTCTGTGGTTTCCGTTCCTGGACCTCGTCTTTCAGCTCCTCCTCGGTTTGGAGGCGACCCCGCTCTGGCTCGGGTTTCATTAACCAGTGCACCCTGCATTTTGAACTCCTGGCACACCAGTTTAACTCCGACCGGGCCAAAATTGCCTTCATCATGTCCCATCTCACCGGAGAGGCCCTGGCCTGGCTAAATCCTCTTTGGGAGAGAGAAGATCCTCTGGTGTCTGACCTGTCTGCTTTTCTCTCAGCCTTCCGGAAGGTATTCGACGAACCCGGACGGAAGACCTCCTCTGCATCAGCTCTGCTGCGTCTCCGTCAGGGAAGTCTCACCGTGGGTCAATATGCCATACGGTTCCGTACCCTTGCCTCGGAGCTGGCTTGGGATAATGACGCTCTGATATCTGTCTTTTGGGAAGGTCTGTCCGGCCGTATTAAAGATGAACTTGCCGGTCGGGACATTCCAACCTCTCTCGATGACCTAATAACTCTTGCCAATCGAATTGATCTACGGTTCCAGGAGCGCGCTAAGGAGGTCACCCGTGAGAGAAGGTTTCCTCGTCTAGCTCCTTCTTTTCAGAGACCTGTAACTCCTTCCGTTTCTCCTCAGGTACACTCTTCTGAGCCTATGCAAGTCGACCAGACCAAGATGGTCAAAGCCCGTCAGGACTTACGCCGTGCCGAAGGGAGTTGCTTCTACTGTGGCAGTAAGGAGCACCGGATCCGTACCTGCCCAGAGAGGTCGGGAAACGCCTGTGTCTAGGTTCGCTCGGAGAGGTCCACCTAGACAAAAATAAATCCTCTTCATCTCTGCTGCTGTCAGTCTCAATTCTCCTCGGTGAGAACCGTTACTTCGAACTAGCCCAACTTGATTCTGGAGCAGCCGGGAATCTTGTTTCACAGGCTCTTGTAGAGAAATATCGCATTCCTACCAAACCTCTGGGTGAACCAGTATCTGTTGCTGCTGTGGATGGGGGTCTCCTACCACGTCCCATCCAACTTATCACTGAAGCCATAACCCTGCAGGTGGGAATGTTGCATTCTGAGAGCATCTCGTTTCATGTTCTTCCTGGACTCTCTCACGCTTTCTTACTAGGTCTGCCTTGGCTCCAAAAGCATGCACCCGTGCTCGACTTGCAGACTGGAGAGATCCTTCGCTGGGGACAGGACTGTCATAAAACGTGTTTGGTTCCTGTTCATCCCGTCCGTCCTTCTCCTACACCAACTAATCTACCAGGGCTCCCGATTCCATATTGGTCATTCGCTGATGTCTTTAACAAAAAGGAAGCAGAGACATTACCCCCTCACAGACCTTATGATTGCCCGATCGACCTGCTACCCGGTACTACGCCTCCCCGTGGGCGTATTTACCCATTGTCCGCTGCTGAGACCAGGTCCATGTCCGAATATATCGAGGAGAATTTGGCCAAGGGATTCATCGGAAATCTACCTCCTCGTAAAAAAGAAAGACGGCTCTCTCCGTCCCTGTATTGACTACAGAGGCCTAAATTTGATCACGGTGAAGAATAAGTACCCTCTTCCGCTCATTCCAGAATTGTTTGATCGTCTGAGGGGGGCTAGAATCTTCACCAAACTGGATCTTCGTGGGGCATATAACCTAGTCCGTATCCGTCGGGGAGATGAATGGAAGACGGCATTCAACACCCGGGACGGCCACTACGAGTATTTGGTGATGCCCTTTGGTCTCTGTAATGCTCCAGCAGTCTTTCAGGAATTGGTCAATGACATCTTTCGGGACCTTCTCTACTCCTGCGTTGTGGTGTACCTAGACGACATCTTGGTCTTCTCTCCGGATCTCCAGTCTCACCGGAGGGATGTTCGTCAGGTTCTGCTCAGGCTCAGGCAGAATCACCTCTTCGCCAAATATGAGAAGTGCCTCTTTGAGCAGACCTCGCTTCCGTTTTTGGGCTACATCATTTCTCAGACAGGCCTACGAATGGATCCGGAGAAACTGTCTGCCATCGAGAAATGGCCCCGACCGGAGGGGTTGAAGGCCATTCAGC
Organism: Oophaga sylvatica; assembly: GCA_033576555.1. NCBI lineage: Eukaryota > Metazoa > Chordata > Amphibia > Anura > Dendrobatidae > Oophaga > Oophaga sylvatica. Next base: position 9,067 of record JARQOD010001282.1, read on the forward strand.
GGTTCCTGGGATTCGCCAATTACTACCGCCTTTTCATACCGCACTTCTCTTCCCGGACTGCTCCAATCTCCGCGCTCACCCGCAAGGATGCTAATCCCAAACAGTGGACGCCCGAAGCAGAGGAGGCCTTTCTTTCTTTAAAACAGGCCTTCTCTTCCGCTCCAGTGCTGCATCGTCCGGACGGCAACAAGCAGTTCTTCCTGGAGGTGGACGCTTCTTCTTCTGGAGCCGGAGCGGTACTTACTCAAAAATCTTCTTCCGGGAGGATGGTATCTTGCGGCTTCTTCTCCAAACTCTTCTCTTCTGAGCGCAATTACTCCATAGGAGACCGAGAGTTATTGGCCATCAAGCTGGAATTGGAGGAGTGGCGTTACCTACTCGAGGGGGCTCTTCATCTGGTAATCATTTACACTGACCACAAAAATCTGGCTTACCTCCAGCATGCCCAGAGACTTAACCCTCGCCAAGCCCGGTGGTCCTTGTTTTTTGCCCGCTTTGATTTTCTTTTACATTTTCGCCCGGCTGACAAGAACATCAAGGCGGACGCCTTGTCCCGGTCCTTCCTGGTGTCGGATCTCGAGGAGGAACCTAAACATATCATCGATCCCGCCAGAGTGATGCAGGTGGCCCCCGTGAGTCTAAATCGTCTCCCTCCTGGTAAGACGTTCGTATCAGTAACCGATCGGAAGAGAATCCTACACTGGGGTCATTCGTCTAAACTAGCTGGCCACGTCGGTCAGAGAAAGACCCTCCAGCTCATTACTCGGCATTACTGGTGGCCTACCCTGCACAAGGACGTAATAGACTTTGTTTCTGCCTGTGTCTCCTGTGCCCGCAACAAAGTTCCGAGACACCTGCCTGCCGGCCGTCTTCTTCCGCTTCCTGTACCCGCTGCCCCCTGGCAGCATACAGCCATGGACTTCATAACAGATCTGCCCGTCTCTGCCGGTTGTACGGTCATTTGGGTGGTCGTTGACCGATTTTCCAAGATGGCTCACTTCATTCCCCTGCCAGGGCTTCCGTCTGCACCCGAGTTGGCTAAAGACTTTATCCGCCACATCTTCCGTCTACATGGTCTGCCTCGTCACATTGTGTCGGATCGTGGGGTACAGTTCACCTCACGTTTCTGGAGAGCCACTTGTAAGTTGCTAGACGTCACCTTGGATTTTTCCTCCGCTTACCACCCGCAGTCCAATGGACAAGTCGAGCGAATCAATCAGAATCTGACCAGTTATCTCCGGCACTTCGTTAATGCCCACCATTCTGACTGGGTGGATCTCCTGCCTTGGGCCGAATTCTCTTACAACAATCACGAGAGCGAATCTTCCTCCAAATCTCCGTTTTTGTAGTCTTCGGTCAACACCCTCGGATCCCTGTTCCTGTCTCCATCTCTGTGGACAATCCAGCTGCGGAATCTCTGGTTAACGAATTTTCCTCCATATGGGAGAGTACCCGGTCCGCACTCATTCTGTCATCCGAGCGCATGAAGAAACATGCTGACAAAAACGTCTGGATCCTCCTCAATTCCGTCCTGGGGATAAGGTCTGGCTTTCGTCCAAGTATGTCCGGCTCAAGATTCCTTCCTACAAGTTAGGCCCTCGGTTCATCGGTCCTTTTGAGATCATCAGTCAGATCAACCCGGTGTCCTATAAATTGAAACTCCCGGCCAATTTGCGGATTCCTAACTCCTTCCATGTATCTCTCCTCAAACCGGTGGTACTTAACTCTTTTGTCAAATCTACAGGTACACCTCCTGCTCCAGTGTCTGCTGAAGACGAATTTGAGGTAGAGAACATTTTGGCCACCAAAAGGGTAGGAAGAAAGACCTATTTTCTGGTGGATTGGAAGGGGTTTGGTCCTGAGGAGAGAACGTGGGAGCCTCGGGAGAACATCCATGCCCCTCTCATCCTAGCTAAATTTCTTTCTGGCCTAAAGAAGGGGGGCCTAGAGGAGGGGGTACTGTAGCGCCAACGTCCCTGCCCTCTGCCAGGCAGGGACTCTGTTCCCCTGCGACAGCGTCCTCTGCCAGGCAGGGACGTCGCCCCCCTCCCTTACCCGCGCTCAGCGTCCTCCTTCCGTCCTGCTGGGGCCGCGCGCTCCTTCCCTGCTTCTGGACTTAGGGCGCGCGCCCGCGCGCTCCCCCGCTCTTAAAGGGGCCGCGCGCATCTTTCAAAAAAGTCCCCGGCTAATGCCGAGGACTCCACCCTATATAAAGTACTTCCTCCTTAATGGAGGTGCCCGAGCAATGTTGTTGTTGCACTGTTTAACTCTGCTTCAGCCCTCAGGGTCCGTTACCAGTTACCTGCCTGTTTCCTGCCAGTTTCCTGTTTGCTACCTGTCCGCAAGCCTGCCTGGAGGTTCGGCCGTCACATGCGGTGACCATCGGCTATTCCAGAGACTCTCGCCTGCTCACTTGGGGGCGCTCATCTGCCATCTGCCTGCAAGCCTACCTGGAGGTTCGGCCATCACCTGCGGTGTCCATCGGCTATTCCAGAGACTCTCGCCTGCTCACTTGGGGGCGCTCATCTGTCATCTGCCTGCTAGCCTACCGGGAGGCTCCACCATCTCAGGTCGTATATACCTGTCCATTCAGAGACTGCCCCGGCCCCTTGCCTGCCTGTTTATCCAGAGACTGCCCCGGTCACTTGCCGTGACTACCTGCCTGTCTACCCAGAGACTGCCCCGGTCACTTGCCGTGACTACCTGCCTGTCTACCCAGAGACTGCCCTGGTCACTTGCCGTGACTACCCGCCTGTTTGTCCAGAGACTGCCCCGGTCACTTGCCGTGACTACCTGCCTGTCTACCCAGAGACTGCCCCGGTCACTTGCCGTGACTACCTGCCTGTCTACCCAGAGACTGTCCCGGTCACTTGCCGTGACCACCCGCTTGTTTATCCTGAGACTGCCCCGGTCACTTGCCGTGATCTCCCACCTGTCTGTCCAGAGACTGCCCCCGTCACTTGCAGTGACTTCCCGTCCGTCTCCCCGGGCGCCACCCGCTCCTTTACAAGGAAAGCCTCCTTGTATAATAAAGCTCAGAGGTTCCGCCTCCCAGACCCGTTACACCCCGATACATCACCGCCACATACATCCCCCCAATACACCACCACGTCACATACATCCCCCCGATACACCACCTCCACGTCACATACCCCTCCCAATACACCATCTACATCTCAAACCCCGATACATCACCACCACATACATCCCCCCGATACACCGCCACGTCACATACATCCCCCCGATACACCACCTCCACGTCACATACCCTCCCAATACAACACCTACATCTCAAACCCCGATACACCACCTCCACGTCACATACATCCCCCCGATACACCACCTCCACGTCACATACCCCTCCCAATACACCACCTACATCTCAAACCCCGATACATCACCGCCACATACATCCCCCCTGATACACCGCCACATCACATACCCCTCCCAATACACCACCTACATCTCAAACCCCGATACATCACCGTCACATACATCCCCCCTGATACACCGCCACGTCACATACATCCCCCGATACACCACCTCCACGTCACATACCCCTCCCAATACACCACCTACATCTCAAACCCCGATACATCACCGCCATATACATCCCCCGATACACCGCCACATCACATACATCCCCGACACACCACCTTCACGTCACATACCCCTCCCAATACATCACCTACATCTCAAACCCCGATACATTACCGTCACTTACATCCCCCCTGATACACCACCTCCACGTCACATACCCCTCCCAATACATCACCGTCACATACATCCCCCCGATACACCGCCACATCATTCCCCCTCCCTGATACACCACCTCCACGTCACATACCCCTCCCAATACACCACCTACATCTCAAATCCCCAATACATCACCGCCACATCATTCCCCCTCCCTGATACACCGCCACCACGTCACATACCTCTCCCAATACACCGCCTACATATCACTAACCCCCGATACATCACCGCCACATCATTCCCCCTCCCTGATACACCGCCACCACGTCACATACCCCTCCCAATACACCGCCTACATATCACAAACCCGATACATCACCGCCACATCATTCCCCCTCCCTGATACACCGCCACCACGTCACATACCCCTCCCAATACACCGCCTACATATCACAAACCCGATACATCACCGCCACATACATCCCCCCGATACATCACATACCTCTCCCAATACACCGCCTCTGTCACATACCCACATCATGTACCAACATATTAAATACACTGCTAAAAAAATAAAAATAAAGGGAACACTTAAACACCACAATGTAACTCCAAATAAATCACGTCTGTGAAATCAACCTTCCAGTTATGAAGCAACACTGATTGTGAATCAATGTCTCCAGCTGTAGAGAAAATGGAACAGACAACAGGTAGAAATGATTGGCAATACACCCCCTATAAAGGAGTGGTTCTGCAGGGGGTGACCACAGACCAATTCTCTGTTCTCATCCTTTTTGACTTGTTTTGGTCACTTTTGTCATTGCTCTCACCCCTAGAGATACCGTACAGTAGCATGAGGCGGTGTCTAAAACCCACAAAAGTTTCTACGATAGTGCAGCTCATCCAGGATGGCACATCAAAGCGAGCTGTGGCAAGGTTTGCCGTTTCTGTCTGCACAGTGTCCAGAGCATGGAGCAGATACCAGGAGACAGGCCAGTACACCAGGAGACGTGGAGGGGGCCGTAGGAGGGCAACAACCCAGCAGCAGGACCGCTACCTCCGCCTTTGTGCAAGGAGGAACAGGAGGAGCACTGCCAGAGCCCTGCAAAATGACCTCCAGCAGTTCGCTAACATCCATGTGTCTGCTCAAAATGTCAGAAACAGACTCCTTGAGGGGGTTATGAGGGCCCAAAGTCCACAAGGGGGTGCTGTGCTTACAGTCCAACGCCATGAAAGGCAATTGGCATTTGCCAGAGAATACCATGATTGGCAGATTTTACATTGGCGCCCTGTGCTCTTCACGGATGAGAGCAGGTTCACACTGAGCACATGTGACAGTCTGGAGACGCCATGGAGAACGTTGTGCTGCCTGCAACATCCTTCAGCATGACCGGTTTGGCAGTGGGTCAGTAATGGTGTGGGGTGGCATTTCTTTGGAAGGTCGCACAGCCCTCCATGTGCTCGCCAGAGGTACCCTGACTGCCATTAGGTACCGGGATGAAATCCTCAGACCCATTGTGAGACCACATGCTGGTGCGGTTGGCCCTGGGTTCCTTCTGATACATGACAATTTTAGGCCTCGTGGCTGGAGTGTGTCAGCAGTTCCTGCGTGATGAAGTCATTGATGCTACGGACTGGCCCGCATATTCCCCACACTTGAATGCAATCGAGCACATCTGGGACAGAATGTCTAGGTCCATACACCAATGCCATTGTGCCAGACCGTCCAGGAGTTGACTGATGCTTTAATCCAGGGCGGTGAGGAGATTATCCGCAACCTCATCAGGAGCATGCCCAGGCGTTGTAGGGAGGCCATACAGGCACGTGGAGGCCACACACACTGCTGAGCATCATTTCCTTGTCTTGAGGCATTTCCACTGAAGTTGGATTAGCCTGTAATTTGATGTTCCATTTTGAGTATCACTCCAAATCCAGACCTTCATGGGATATTAATGCTGATTTACATTGACCATTTTTATGTTTTATTGTTCTCAACTCATTCCATTATGTAATGAATAAAAATTTGCAACTGGAATATTTCATTCAGTGATAACTAGGATGTGGGAGTGTATTGCTCCCTTTAGTTTTTTGAGCAGTGTACATGCACATCATACAGACCCTTACATAGTTCAGTCAGGTACTCACCAGCAGGGACAGGGTCTGCAGCATTGTGATCTGAGCATTACACAGATAAGCAATAAAGTACACAAGTGACGAGACCCCCAACCAGTACCCAAAGCAGGTGCCAATGGCCGTGCCCATGAGAGTGCCCTCTATCTGCAAGAGAAGGAACACAGCCTGAGACACGCATCCATATACTGTTACCCCAGCTCCTCCCACATCATAATCCTCAAATTCAGGCTCCTCCCATGCACTCTCATCTGCGGTCTTCTCCATCCTCTGCAGGCTCCTCTTATGCTCCCCTCCTGCAGCCTATTCCCAGGCTCCCCTCTATGGTCTCCATTTATGCTCACCTCCAACCTCTCCTCCCTGGCTCCCCCTTCGCTCTCTCCTCCCTGGCTCCCCCTCCACTCTCTCATCCCTGGCTCCCCTTCCACCCTCTTCTCCCGGGCTCCCCCTTCGCGCTCTCCTCCCTGGCTCCCCCTCCACTCTCTCCTGCCATCTCCTCCCGGGCTCTCCCTCCACCCTCTCCTCCCGATCTCCCCTTCCACCTGCTCCCACCGTATCCTCCGGCGCTCCCCCTCCACCTTCTACTCCCCAGCAGCTCTCCTTCCACTCTCTCACCCACCATCTTCTCCCGAGCTCCCCTTTCACCTTCTCCTCCCGGGCTCCCCTCCACCCTCTCCTCCCTGGCTCCCCCTCCACTCTCTCCTGCCATCTCCTCCCGGGCTCTCCCTCCACCCTCTCCTCCCGGGTTCCCCCTCCACCCTCTTCTCCCGGGCTCCCCCTCCACTCTATCCTGCCATCTCCTCCCTGGCTCACCCTCCACTCTCTCCTCCCTGGCTCCCCCTCCACCCTCTCCTCCCGGGCTCCCCCTCCACCCTCTCCTCCTGGGGCACCCCTCCACCCTCTCCTCCCGGGCTCCCCCTCCACCCTCTCCTCCCCCTCCACCCTCTCTCCCGGGCTCCCCCTCCACCCTCTCCTCCCGGGCTCCCCCTCCACTCTCTCCTGCCATCTCCTCCCGGGCTCTCCCTCTCCTCCCGGGTTCCCCCTCCACCCTCTTCTCCCGGGCTCCCCCTCCACTCTCTCCTGCCATCTCCTCCCGGGCTCACCCTCCACTCTCTCCTCCCTGGCTCCCCCTCCACCCTCTCCTCCCGGGCTCCCCTCCACCCTCTCCTGCCATCTCCTCCCGGGCTCTCCCTCCACCCTCTCCTCCCGGGTTCCCCCTCCACCCTCTTCTCCCGGGCTCCCCCTCCACTCTCTCCTGCCATCTCCTCCCTGGCTCCCCCTCCACTCTCCTCCCTGGCTCCCCCTCCACCTTCTCCTCCCGGGCTCCCCCTCCATTCTCTCCTGCCATCTCCTCCCTGGCTCCCCTTCCACCCTCTCCTCCCGGGCTCCCCTACACTCTCTCCTCCCTGGCTCCCCCTCCACTCTCTCCTCCCGGGCTCCCCCTTCGCTCTCTCCTCCCTGGCTCCCCCTCCACTCTCTCCTCTCTGGCTCCCCCTCCACCCTCTCCTCCCTGGCTCCTCCTCCACACCCTCCCGCCATCTCCTCCCGCGCTCCCCCTCCACCTTCTCCCACGGTCTGCTCCCAGCCTCCCCTCACACGCACCGTTCCATTGGCTCCCTCACTACTGATGGAGGTCTAAGGTGCATATCACAAGCACCACTTTACTTCACTACTATCCCCTGATGAACCCTTGAATGAAACGTGCAGGGTATCCGGGACTATTCTAACATGGGATACAGATGTGTGCGGTTTATGCACTTTTATAGGCTACTTTACTATTCTAACTGCTGTGAATGGATGGACATTATTCCCTGTAACGGGTTGTGTAGATTAAATACTGATGCTGTAGAGGATGCTATAAATCCAACATCTTCCTCTTCTAATCGAGCATCATGGACATTAAGATATTGTTAATATCATGGGCACGAGAGCGATGGATGCCAGGCATGTGGCACATAAGGACTTTATCACATGGATGCACAGATATAATGACTGACAACCTTTACACGCTTAGGCTAAGTGCACACGTCAGCAATTTTTGCGTTTCGCGTTTTTTCCCGCGGCAAAAACGCGAAAAAAACGCAAGCATTAAGCATCCTATTCATTTAAATGGATTCCGCAATTTTTGTGCACATGCAGCTTTTTTTTCCGCGAAAAAAAAAAACGCTTCGCGGAAAAAAAAGCAACATGTTCATTAATTTCGCGTAATCTCCGCGCAATGTAAGCGGTTCATGTGCGGATGGTACCCAGGGTCCGGAGGAGAGGAGACTCTGCCCTGGGTACTATATCCCTGGTAAAACAATAATGAAAATAATAAATCGTGCTATTCTCACCTTCCGGCAGCCCCCGCAGCTTTCCCGACTCTCAGCGACGCTCCCGTTCCCAGTAATGCATTGCGAGAATCACCCAGATGACGTAGTGGTCTCGCGTGATGCTACGTCATCTGGGGTCTGTCGCAAAGGACTCCTGGGAACGGGATTGGCCGGGAGCGTCGCTGAGAGACGGGAAGGCTGCGGGGGCCGCCGGAAGGTGAGAATATCGCGATTATTTTTTTTTTTATCATTTTTACAACAGATCTTTTTACTATTGATGCGGCATAGGCGGCATCAATAGTAAAAAGGTGGTCACACTTGTCAAACACTATGTGTGACTCATGTGACCAACCTGTCAATCAGTTTTCCAAGTGATGCTACAGATCACTGGAAAACGCTAGCATTCTGCATGCTAATTACGCTTGCAAAACGCTAGTTTCTGGCGGGAATACACATACCTATAATATGCGTATTTCCCGCGGCAGAGAAGTGCGGGATTGCCGCGGAGATTTCTGCGGCAATTCCGCAACGTGTGAACTTAGCCTTATGTATATGTCCTCACTAGTAACCTCCATTAAGGGGTTAATCTCCACTCACATTTTGGTGTTATAGTAATTGGGTAACTTTCACTGGGTATTTTTGGTGCTCAATCAAGGACATCAAGTCTCTTATGAACCAATTAGGGTCCGTCCACAGTGAGCGAGGGCGCCATACACCTACAACAGGGTGCCAACCTCCGGCCAGGTAGGGGTACCGGAGGGTTAAATTAGGGACCATTGAGCCAACCCCAATCCTCTGACCTTATTCATTATTTGTCGGGGGAGGGGCGATCCGTGAGGTCTATTTCTCCAGTATTTTAATGGTTTATAAAGATTAACCCCTTAACGACCAGATGAGTTGGAATTTTTTTTCCCGTTTTCGAGTACACGATATGGTAAAGCCAATGGTGTCATTCAAAAGTACAAGTGTGGTGAAATTGCAAAAAAAAAGTGCAATCCCACACTTTTCTTTTGCCATGTTCACTAAATGCTTACACTGAGCTGCCACCATGATTCCCCGGGTGATTACGAGTTCACAGACACCAAACAGGTCTCGGTTCCCTTTTATCTACGTAGTGAAAAAAATTCTAAATTTTGTTAAAAAAAAAAAATTGCGCCATTTTCTGACACCCGTAGCGTCTCCATTTTCCGTGATCTCGGGTCGGGTGAGGGCTTAATATTTGCGCGCCGAGCTGACGTTACCATGTTGGTGCAGATACGATCTTTTGATTGACCATTATCGCATTTTAATGCAATGTCGCGGCGACCAAGAAAACGTAATTCTGGCGTTTTGACTTTTTCCCGCTTCGCCGCTTAGCGATCGGGTTAATCCTTTTTATATTGATCGATCGGGCGATTCTGAAATATATGTAGGTTTGATTTTTTTTTTATTGTTTTATTTTGAATGGGGCGAAAGGGGGTGATTTGAACTACTTTTTTTTATATTTTTAAAAACATTTTTATTTTTACTTTTGACATGCTTCAATACTCTCCATGGGAGACTAGAAGCTGCCATAACGCGATCGGCTCTGCTACATACAGGTGATGATCAGATCGCCAATATGTAGCTGAATTACTCACTTTTATGAGCGCCGACCACAGGATGGCGCTCACAGCAAGCCGCCACTGACAACCATCGAGACGCAGGAGACCTCTGACTGTTGCGCCAACCCACCAGTGACCCGTGATCACGTGTCGGGTGTCACTGGTGGGCGGGATTACCGATGCACTTGCCAGAAGCGCAAGTCAAATGCCGCTGTCAGCATTTGACAGCGGCATTTAACTAAACAGCAAAAGTACAAAAAGAGGACTCAAAAGTCCTCCAAAAATAGCAGAAAAAAGGCAGCGATGCTCACCTGCCCAGGCCTCCAAACAAATGCACTCAGGATGCAGCGGACCCATGTAGTTAAGATGGCGGTAACAGGTGCAAAACTTAATATATATCCACAGGCTCCTCCTCCAAGGTCTCCTCACAGGTTCCCCCCTCCTGTGTAGTCTCCTCCCACTCAGTCTGTTTTCTCCCCAGACTCCTCCCATTCTTCTGATCCCATCCCCAGACTCCTCCCATTCTTCTCTGATCCCATCTCGACTCCTCCCATTCTTCTCTGATCCCATCCCCAGACTCCTCCCATTCTTCTCTGATCCCATCCCCCCAGACTCCTCCCATCCCCCCAGACTCCTCCCATCCCCCAGACTCCTCCCATTCTTCTCTGATCCCATCCCCCAGACTCCTCCCATTCTTCTCTGATCCCATCCCCAGACTCCACCCATTCTTCTCTGATCCCATCCCCAGACTCCTCCCATTCTTCTCTGATCCCATCCCCTAGACTCCTCCCATTTTTCTCTGATTCCATCCCCACAGACTCCTCCCATTCTTCTGATTCCATCCACAGACTCCTCCCATTCTTCTCTGATCCCATCCACAGACTCCTCCCATTCTTCTCTGATCCCATCCCCAGACTCCTCCCATTCCATCCCGATTCCTACTATTCTTATCTGATTCCATCCCCAGACTCCTCCCATTCTTCTCTGATCCCATCCCCAGACTCCTCCCATTCTTCTCTGATCCCATCCCCAGACTCCTCCCATTCTTCTCTGATCCCATCCCCAGACTCCTCCCATTATTCTCTGATCCCATCCCCAGACTCCTCCCATTCTTCTCTGATCCCATCCCCAGACTCCTCCTATTCTTCTCTAATCCCATCCCCATCCCCCCAGACTCCTCCCATCCCCCCAGACTCCTCCCATTCTTCTCTGATCCCATCCCCAGACTCCTCCCATTCTTCTCTGATCCCATCCCCAGACTCCTGGCCTCTTTTCCCGGCCTCCTGTACCCCATGAAGCCCGTCTTACTATAACCGTTCCGGATGACTTCATTCCATGCAGGAGGATGGCCACCATGGTGAACACCAGCATCAGTGGCCCGTACAGCTCCCCAGCGATTTTCTGCAGACAGGATAGGACACGGAGGGTCAATACAACAGCTGCGACTAGCGCTCTCCAGACCAATACAGCAGCTGCCGCCTCATCCACTTACCTGGGGGAAATTAATCATCCGGACCGGGATCATCGACTCCAGGAGTCTGTGGGGAAGGAATTAATGACATCAGAGAGACGGGAGAGAAGGCCGGGGCCAGAGGGGCCACATTAACCCAATAGACCCATTATAGAATTATTCCCCTTAGCATCATTGGATAGCGCTAGTATATACAATTTTGCAGTCCTTGAGTTACTTTTCTTTACAGCTCGTTGCCTTGGAGACCGACCACCGCAGCTAGACAGCAGACCATGAGCAGTGCTTACAAGCGGTTTTCTATTGAGTTTTGAGCACCGTGACCTCCTAACTTTGCGCAAGTTAGACACCAGCAGTGGTCAGTATTCTAGGCAACGACCATAAACCAAAAAGTGTTAATAGCTGAATAAAGGCAAAAAAGAAAACTGCTCGTATTCAGCAGCCGACGAGATTCATGTCAGGCAGGAGAAAGCCCACCCGTGCCAGTCATCAAACAGGGAGGACGGTCACATCATCAATAGGCAAATATTCCAGGATATATTAGAGAGCCGATGTACCCCATACGGTCATAGACAAAAGTGTTGGCACCCTTGAAATTTTTCCAGAAAATTAAGTATGGTATTTCTCCCAGAGCATTATTACAATTCCACACTTTGTTACACACAGGTTTATTTCCGTTGTGCTTATTGGAAAAGACAAAAAAATAAAAGGCAAGTTGGACATAATTTCACACAAAACCCCATAAATGGGCCGGACAAAATTGTTGGCCCCTTTCCAAAATTGTGAGTAAACAACTTTGTTTCCAGCATGATGATGGGTGATGCTTGTTCACACTCACTTGTGGCAAGTAACAGGTGTGGGCAACATTAAAATCCCACCTGAAACCAGATTAGAAGGGGAGAAGTTGCCTCAATCTTTGCATTGTGTGTCTGTGTCTGCCACACTAAGTATGGAGAACAGAAAGAGGAAAAGAGAACGGTCTGAGGACTTGAGATTGTTGATATTTTCTTACAATGTTGGTTGTCAAGATAACAAGTCCATCTCCAGAGATCTTGATGTTCCTTTGTCCACGGTGCGCAACATAATCAAGAAGTTTACAACCCAAGGCGCTGCAGCTAATCTCCCTGGACGTGGACGACGATTAATTGATTAAAGGTTGTAACACTGGATAGACCGGATAGTGGATAAGCCCTAATCAAGGTCCAAATTTATTCAAGCTGTCTGCAGGTTCAGGGGGCATCAGTGTCAGCGCCAACTATCCATCCACATCTGAATGAAATGCTATGGCAGGAGATCCGTGAGGACCCCACTGCTGACACAGAGACATAGAAAAGATAGATGGCAATTTGCCAAAATGTACGCGAGTAACCAAAATCCTCCTGGGAATTATGTGCTTTTTGGTAAAGCACATAATTCCACTGTTTACTGAAAATGTAATGAGGTCTACAAAAAAAAGTACACAGTACCTACAGTCAGGTATGGTGGAGGCTCACAGATGTTCTAGGATTGTTTTGCAGCCTCTGGTACTGGGGGCCTTGACTGTGTGCAAGGCATCATGAAATCTGAAGATTGCCACCCAAAAAATCCTTTGGTAATGTAGTGCCTGGGGTCAGACAGCTGGGTGTGCATCCTAGGTCATGGGTCTTCCAGTAGGACAATGACCCCAAACATACTTCAAGAAGCCCCAGAAATGGAAGGAAACAAAGTGCGGGAGAGTCTGAAGTGGCAGCAATGAGTCTGGATCTAAATCCCATTGATCCCCTGTGGAGAGATCTCACAATCGCTGATGGGAGAAGGCGAATTCACATGAGACCGGGAGCAGATTGCAAAAGAAGTCGCCCAAAATTCCAGCTGAGAGGATTAAGAAGCTTGTGATGGTTACAGGAAGCGACTGATCGCAGTTATTTATTCTAAAGACCGTGACCAAATATTAAGGAGGGCGCCAACAGTTCTGTCCGGCTCATTTTTGGGGTTTTGTGCAAAATTTAGTCCAATTTGCCTTTTTTTCTGTTGTTTCAATAGACACAAAGGAAACAAACCTGAGTATAAGAAAACACGGGGAAATGTAATAATGTTCTAGGAGAAAAACGTAGTTACTTACCTGAGAGAGGGTAACCGCCCATCAAGGACAGGACACCTACTGAATAAAAAGGCGGTACCTCTCCCCGCATCAGTTGATTTTCAGAGCATGAGACCTCCAGACAGTCAGTAATACAACATCACCAATACTTTTTTTTTTCCCTTCACCCCTTTCCGACATCGGGCGTAATAGTACGCCGATGTTGGACTCCCCTTTCCAAGCACATGTCAGCTGACAGTGGCCGCAACAGCCGTGGGTGGAATCGCGATCCACCCGCAGCTGTTAACTAGCGCGTTGGAATTCCCGCCCATGGGCTCTGTAAAATCCCGTCACCAGTAAGTAACTAAGATTTTTCCCCTTCTCCCGTAACAGCACCACCTGAGACTTATATACAACAAACACCTTAGTGAGGGATCACCACATGTAAGATATTTCTCCAAGAGGACAGGTCATCAGGGGCAGACAGAGCCAGGCGATAATGCTTTTAGAAGGTGGAAGGAGAGGACCATGTCGCTGCCTTACATATCCCGTCAATAGACACTTCCGCCTTCTCAGCCCAGGAAGTCACCACGGTCCTGGTGGAATGAGCCTTCAGGTTCTCAGGAACGGACACGTTACTGGAAGAGTAGGCTAAGCTAAAGGCGTCCCTGATCCATCTAGCTACGGTACCCCTTGTCACCTTTAGGCCCTTCCTAATCCCCGAAATGACACAAATAAGGACCCACTCTTATTCCATATTCTGGATACAGCCAAATACTGAACCAGAACCAGTTTAACATCTGGTGTATGCGGTTGGGTCGATGTTAGGGCCACCAATAGAGATGTCTTTAGAGTGACTTTCTTAACTGGTGCTTTGCGCAGAGGCTCAAAGGGAGGTTTTGTTAATGCCTTCAGGACTAAATTTAGATCCCAAGGGGGCACTCTTGGGGATGGAATCTGTCCTGACCGATCACATGCCTTAACCCTCCGTCAGGAAGGAGTGATCGGAGAGGTGCAGCTCTTAGTTTCATGTCTCCCTCCTCACCAGATTGTCAGGACATCCCCGGCCCCAATACCTTCCTGACTGACCCTTTGTGAGACCTGACATCACCGTTGTACTGGAGACTCGGGAGAGCAGACAGACCTGTGCCGGCCTCTCACGCACATTATAGGAGGTTGGGACTTTAGGTTTTTAGTAATCACAACTGTTATTTCAGCTTGTTTTATGAATGGATAGGACAAAGTTTGTGGATATTTCTTACAAATGAAAGTGTGCTTCTCATTGTTCCCCAATATATTCTCTCTTGCTTCAGATTATCTGCTGAAATGGAGAGGAAAATGCCCGATTTGTCAAAACCCCTTCATGTTGAAGTGAAGATGCTGGATGGATGATTGATGATGATGCTGCAGGCCCCACACTGCATGAGGATTTAGAAGAAAGCAAGACCGATTCTCATGATGAGGTGGAAGGACGTGAAATTGATTCAGAAAAAGAGCGACATTGTGAGAGTGACGAGGATGAAAAACATACAGAAACATGAGGTGGCGAGAGTGACGAGGATGAAGAAGATACAGGAACATGAGGTGGAGAGAGTGACGAGGATGAAGAAGATACAGGAACATGAGGTGGAGAGAGTGACGAGGATGAAGAAGATACAGGAACATGAGATGGAGAGAGTGACGAGGATGAAGAAGATACAGGAACAAGAGGTGGCGAGAGTGACGAGGATGAAGAAGATACAGGAACATGAGATGGAGAGAGTAACGAGGATGAAGAAGATACAGGAACATGAGGTGGAGAGAGTGACGAGGATGAAGAAGATACAGGAACATGAGGTGGAGAGAGTGACGAGGATGAAGAAGATACAGGAACATGAGGTGGAGAGAGTGACGAGGATGAAGAAGATACAGGAACATGAGGTGGAGAAAGTGACGAGGATGAAGATACAGAACCATGAGATGGCGAGAGTGACGAGGATGAAGAAGATACAGAAACATGAGGTGGCGAGAGTGACGAGGATGAAGATACTGAACCCTGAGATGGCGAGAGTGACGAGGATGAAGAAGATACAGAAACATGAGGTGGCGAGAGTGACGAGGATGAAGATACAGAACCATAAGATGGCGAGAGTGACGAGGATGAAGAATATACAGAAACATGAGGTGGCGAGAGTGACGAGGATGATGAAGATACAGAACCATGAATGGCGAGAGTGACGAGGATGAAGAATATACAGAAACATGAGGTGGCGAGAGTGACGAGGATGAAGATACAGAACCATGAGATAGCGAGAGTGACGAGGATGAAGAATATACAGAAACATGAGGTGGCGAGAGTGACGAGGATGAAGAAGATACAGAACCATGAGGTGGCGAGAGTGACGAGGATGAAGAAGATACAGAAACATGAGGTGGCGAGAGTGACGAGGATGAAGAAGATACAGAACCATGAAGTGGCGAGAGTGACGAGGATGAAGATACAGAACCATGAGATGGCGAGAGTGACGAGGATGAAGATACAGAACCATGAGATGGCGAGAGTGACGAGGATGAAGATACAGAAACATGAGGTGGCGAGAGTGACGAGGATGAAGAAGACACAGAAACATGAGGTGGCGAGAGTGACGAGGATGAAGAAGATACAAAAACATGAGGTGGCGAGAGTGACGAGGATGAAGATACAGAACCATGAGATGGCGAGAGTGACGAGGATGAAGATACAGAAACATGAGGTGGCGAGAGTGACGAGGATGAAGAAGACACAGAAACATGAGGTGGCGAGAGTGACGAGGATGAAGAAGATACAAAAACATGGGATGGCGAGAGTGACGAGGATGAAGATACAGAAACATGAGATGGCGAGAGTGACGAGGATGAAGAAGATACAGAAACATGAGGTGGCGAGAGTGACGAGGATGAAGATATACAAACATGAAATGGTCAGTGACGAGGATGAAGAAGATACAGAACCATGAGGTGGCGAGAGTGACGAAGATGAAGAAGATACAGGAACATGAGGTGGCGAGAGTGACGAGGATGAAGAAGACACAGAAACATGAGGTGGCGAGAGTGAAGAGGATGAAGATATAGAAACATGAAATGGTCAGAGTGACAAGGGTGAAGAAGATACAGAACCATGAGGTGGCGAGAGTGACGAGGATGAAGAAGATACAGAAACATGAGGTGGCGAGAGTGACGAGGATGAAGAAGATATAGAAACATGAGGTGGCGAGAGTGACGAGGATGAAGATATAGAAACATGAAATGGTCAGAGTGACAAGGATGAAGAAGATACAGAACCATGAGGTGGCGAGAGTGACGAGGATGAAGAAGATACAGGAACATGAGGTGGCGAGAGTGACGAGGATGAAGAAGATACAGGAACATGAGGTGGCGAGAGTGACGAGGATGAAGATACAGAACCATGAGATGGCGAGAGTGACGAAGATGAAGAAGATACAGGAACATGGGATGGCGAGAGTGACGAGGATGAAGAAGAAACAGAAATATGAGATGGTCAGAGTGAGGAGGATGAAGAAGATACAGGAACATGAGATGGCGAGAGTGACGAGGATGAAGAAGATACAGGAACATGAGGTGGCGAGAGTGACGAGGATGAAGATACAGAACCATGAGATGGCGAGAGTGACGAAGATGAAGATACAGGAACATGGGATGGCGAGAGTGACGAGGATGAAGAAGAAACAGAAATATGAGATGGTCAGAGTGAGGAGGATGAAGAAGTTACAGGAACATGGGATGGTCAGAGTGACGAGGATGAAGAAGATATAGAAACATTATATGGGAAGAGATAAAAAAACAAATGAGCAATAAGCCGCCCATGGAAACTAAACGTAGGGAACCTCCAAACATCCTCACTCCCCTTCCTGCAGCTACAGGAACAGCGAGAAACTAAACCTGCAGCTGAAAGCTGGAATATTCACAGAGGACGATCTGGACTCCATTGTCACATACACAGATCTATATAGAGACAACAGAAAGGACAAGTCCATCTGCAGAATCATCAAGCCCGCACGTGACAGACTGAGGGCTTTTGTTGGATTGTTAGACCTTGCAGGAGCTATAGGGCAAGTGACCAACGTTTGGAGAAGCTTTGGGGTATAGCTGGTAATCGGATAGAAACATTTGTCCTTGTTATGCGTTTTTAAACATTCGAGATTCTAATTTGTTGCCTTCGGTTTGATGACAGAACTACCAAACCCAACGTAGAACATATGAGCGGCTGGCTCAGATTCGTGATTTAATCCCAAAATTTGTTGAAAACTGTAAAAAGCTATGGCCCTGGGGAGAACGTCACTGATGACATGCTCCCTGGTTTTCATTCCATCAAAGCCCAGCAAATACGGGATTAACATGTACGCCCTTTGTTGATGCCAGGAAGACCGACACATACAAGCATGAAATGTATGCCGGAAAACAGCCAGAAGGTCCACACCGTGTCAGCTACAAACCCAGTGATGTGATGAAGAGGATGGCGGAGCCCTTACTGGGATCGGGCCGCAGTATAGCAGCCGACAACTGGTCTTGTGGTCTGATCATCTGAAAACGCAGAATCTGGCATACGTAGGGACTAAGGAAAAAGAATTAAGACTAGTTTCTAAATGTGAAAGGGAGAAAGCAGTACAGCAGTGTGTCTGCATCCAGTATGGGGAAGGTTCTGATTTCCTATGTACCGCACAAAAAGAAAAATGTAATTCTTGTCTAAACCCGTCATGATGATGACGCCACCGATCCTGAAGCACCATAAACCCGGAGTTACATGTTACAATGCGACCGGAGGGGTGCGGATACAGCTGATGAGAGGTGCTCAGCGGTCAGCAGAAGCTCCAGGCGCGGCCAATGCCCAGATTGTCACCATCTCGAATTTGGGTGGTATAAATTCACAAGTGATTGAACCGCTCCGTAGAAGAGACCCTCCGAAAAAACTGCCCATGAGCTGGAGAGCAACGCAGGAGAAGCATGAAAACCATCAGCATCTCCTCCAGTCTTCAAGTTCTGCTCAAAAGATTCCGCCCAGAAGACGATGGTGAAAATCCACCACCTGAAAATTAAGATTTTCCCCTATATTTACTTTTTAATAATAGTTATGCATTGAAACCTGGGGGCTATTTGGCGGGAGTTGTGAAGTGTCGCTGCGCATACTGCGGTCAGCGATGGAAAACCAGAGTGTTTTTGCCTCCAGCACACTAAGTTATGAGAGGGTTAATAGGAACCTATGTTATGGACTGGTTTTAGTGGACCTTCATAGAGCAGGTGGGCGGAGGTCCACAATATCTCCACATGCAGAGTCCTGTCAGGACCTGTGTGAGCCCAAGGTCATGTGACCATCACATGGGTGGTAAATCCCTGGCCAGTAGAGCCACTGTGGTTGTGTATTGGGAGGAGGAACTCCCACATACAGTGGGTTCGGAAAGTATTCAGACCCCTTTACATGTTTCACTCTTTGTTTCATTGCATCAATTTACTAAATGCAAAAAAGTTAATTTTTTTCTCATTAATGTACACTCTGCACCCCATCTTTACTGAAAAAAATAGAAATTTAAAAATTTGCAAATTTATTAAAAAAGATAAACTGAAATATCACATGGTCATAAGTATTCAGACCCTTTGCTCAGACACTCACATTTACGTCACATGCTGTCCATTTTCTTGTGATCCTCCTTGAGATGGATCTACTCCTTCATTGGAGACCAGCTGTGTGTAATTACACTGATAGGATTTGATTTGTAAAGGCGACACCTGTCTATATAAGACCTCACAGCTCACAGTGCATGTCACACCAAATGAGGATCATGAGGCCAAAGGACCTGGCCAAGGAGCTCAGAGACAGAATAGTGGCAAGGCGCAGATCTAGTCAAGGTTACAAAAGAATTTCTGCTGTTCTCAAGGTTCCTAAGAGCACAGTGGCCTCCATAATCCTTAAATGGGAGAAGTTTGGGACCTCCAGAAGTCTTCCTAGACCTGGCCGTCCAGCCAAACTGAGCAATCGTGGGAGAAGAGCCTTGGAGAGAGAGGTAAAGAAGATCCCCAAGATCACTGTGGCTGAGCTCCACAGATGCAGTAGGGAGATGGGAGAAAGTTCCACAAAGTCAACTATCACTGCAGCCTCCACCAGTCGGGCCTTTATGGCAGAGTGGCCCGATGGAAGCCTCTCCTCAGTGTCAGACATATGAAAGCCGCATAGAGTTTACTAAAAAACACATGAAGGACTCCCAGACTGTGAGAAATAAGATTCTCTGGTCTGATGAGACGAAGATAGAACTTTTTGGTGATAATTCTAAGCAGTATGTGTGGAGAACACCAGACACTGCCCATCACCTGCCCAATACAATCCCAACAGTGAAACATGGTGGAGGCAGCATCATGCTATGGGGGTGTTTTTCAGCTGCAGGGACAGGACAACTGGTTGCATTTGAAGGAAACATGAATGCGGCCAAGTACAGAGATATCCTGGATGAAAACCTCTTCCAGAGTGCTCTAGACCTCAGACTTGGCTGAAGGTTCACCTTCTAACAAGACAATGACCCTAAGAACACAGCTAAAATAACAAAGGAGTGGCTTCAGAACAACTCTGTGACCATTCCTGACTGACCCAGCCAGAGCCCTGACCTAAACCCAATGGAGCATCTCTGGAGAGACCTGGATATGGCTGTCCACCAACGTCACCATCCAACCTGACGGAACTGGAGAGGATCTGCCAGGAAGAATGGCCGAAGATCCCAAATCCAGGGGTGAAAAACTTGTATCATCATTCCCAAGAAGACTCATGGCTGTACTAGCTCAAAAGGTGCTTCTACTCAATACTGAGAAAAGGGTCTGAATACTTATGACCATGGGAGATTTCAGTTTTTCTTTTTTAATAAATTTGCAAAATTTTCTACATTTGTTTTTTCAGTAAAGATGGGGTGCAGAGTGTACATTAATGAGGAAAATGAACTTTACTGAATTCACCAAATGGCTGCAATGAAACAAAGAGTGAAAAATGTAAAGGGGTCTGAATACTTTCCGCAGCCACTGTAGCTCCAGGAGGAGCTGAGGACTATGTGGGTTAGCGCCAGGTGAACCCTGCAGGGTATGGACTCTTATGGACTGTGTTTTTGTTTTACCGTTATGCCAGCAGAGCTCTGTATATTTTGCTGAACCCTGGAAAGGTTCATGTCATCCCCAATAAACCAGCAGGTGATTCTCCACCAGACGGATTCCTGTGTCTACCTGGGAAAGCAGCGGAGTGCGTCAACCCCTCACAGTACTTTTAGAGTTATTACTTTTATGGTAAGTAAATGTTTTTTTTTGCACCGATTATGTGTGCTGTCTTTTATTACATCCCTATGAAGGTCACCGATCACTTTTAGAGCACTGACATTGAGGATAGATATTACAGGCATTTTTCTAGACTGCGCCTGAACTCATTAGTGAAGGCATTGTTCCTGACGGAGGGTTAATGCATCTAATTATCCACCTATCTGCAGCTCCTAGAGCCGATACTTGCACCGTTGGAATGCTAGCGGCTAGGCCCATTTCCAGCCACTTCTGAAGGAACACTAGTATGGCTGTAATAGGAACATCCCCCTCCCAGGATTGGCCCAAACTAGTCAAAACTTTTTCCCAAGTCCTACGATATACTTTAGTCATTACTGGCTTTCTGCTCTGAAGCCGAGTAGAGACTAAGACCGGGGAGAAGCCGTTCTGAATTAACGACCTCTGAAGATCCATGCGGTTAAATGCAGGCCCGACCTCGGAGGGCGATGGACTGGGCCCTGGCTGAGAAGATCTGGGATATCTGGAAGGACCCAGGGATCTGACAGACATCTTCCTCATCCACGTGAACCATGGCCTCTTGGTCAAAAAGGGAGCAATTAAAAAAGCCTCTGCTCTCTTCCAGTATTTTCCTCAGCACTGCGGGAGTCATCACTAACGCGGGGAAGGCGTAGGCTAGGTCGACGTCACAGGGAATTTGTAGAGTCTACTGCATAGAGACTTTCTCTTGGCGAACAAATCTATCTCTGGCCGCCCCATTGATCCACTATTTTCTGGAATATTCCTGGATTCAGCTCCCATTCCCCCTGCTTTAGTGTATTTGACTGAGGAAGGCTGCCCTGTCGTTTTCATCCCCGCTCATGTGCAGTGCTGTTAGTTCTGATGGTAGTCCGCGAGCTGCAGGATCCCTTCTGCTGCCAACATCAAGGAGCGGGATCGGGTGCCCCCTTGATGGCTGAAGTAAGCAAATGTCCGATATGATCCCAACAGGACATCCCTTCAGCTGGGGAAGGAGCCTTATCACTGCATTCTGTGCTGCTAGCAGATCTTCTGCCACCGACCCCCTGGACCACACAGTCTTGAAGATGTGCTCCCCAACCTTCCGAGCTTGCATCTGTTGTAATTACGTCCATGATTTGATAGGACCACGGAGTTTCCTGTGACAGATTCTCTGGATTCAGCCACCAGGCCACAGAGCGGACAGTCACTCGGGAAAATGTGATCTTCCCATCTAACTGGCCGCTGAGCTTCTTTTCGCCTCTTCATACATCCTGCTGCAGGTACCTGGGCCCACTGCACTGCCGGAATTCGGGACGCCATTATCCCCAGTAGAGACACTGCCTTCCTCAGAGTCATAGCCGGCCTGCTCACTGCTGCTGACACCAGGGTTATAGCTTTGGTCATCTTCCCCTCCGGCAGACGACATATCTGCTCCCTGGAGTCCAGAATAAGCCCCGAGAAGGACTGAGTTCTCTGTGGACGCAGCTTTGATGTCTCCAGATTCAGCTTCCATCCCGGTCGGGTCAGATTGGATTCGACTTGCATAACTCGGTGATTGCAGTCTTCTCTTGATCTGCCTACCACCAGGAAATTGTCCAAGTACGAAATAAGGATATTCCGTCCTCGAAGATGTGCTGTAACCTCTAACATGACCTTCATGAACACCCTCGGAGCCATGGAAAGCCCGAAGGGTAACGCCCTGTACTGAAAGTGCCTGATCTGTTGGTCTATGTACACGGCTACCCTCAGGAACTGCTGATCTTCTGACCAGATGGGAACCTGGTAGTAAGCGTCAAGTCCATGACGCTCAAGTAGCAACCTGGGAACAGCAACTCGATGGTCGATTTTACGGACTCCAGAAATTTGTTCAGACCCTTCAGGCTGATTATAGTCCTGAAGCTCCCATCTGTTTTATTACAAATTGGGGGGAATAAAACCCTTCCCCCACTGATGTACCGGCACCTCTATCAACACCTGCTTGTGTATTAAGCCTAGTACTTCTGTCTCCAGAGCTAATTGCTCCCCAGGACTTCTGGGGTAGGATATTCTGAAGGTGTGACGGAGAGTGGACCTGAACTCTAATTTTAGCCCTGACATAATTATGTTCAGAATCCAGGGCTTGGATGAGAGTCTCTCCCAGGCAGGCTAGAAGTGGGACAGCCTCCCCCCACCTGGTAAAAGCCCATCACCTGGAAGGCTTCCTAGCCTCAGAGGAAGGGCCTCCAACTTGAAGCCTCCGCTCATTGGCTTCCACTTCTTCTGTGGGACTTGATCCTATTGTACCTTCTCCTACAAAATGAACTTTTATAGTGGGAGGATACTCTAGGAAACCCCTTCTTCCAGTCCGCTGCCTTGTCCACTATGTCTTCTAGTGCCGGCCCAAAGAGGGATTTCCCTTCACATGGGATTGAGCACAGCTTTAAACGGCACATCCCGAGGCCAGCTCTCCACCACAATGCTCTACGGGCAGCGTTTCACAGACTCACTGATTGGGCCGCCAGCCTAACTGAGTCTGCATCAGCGAGGAAGGCCACCGCTCCCTGCGCTAGAAGATTTGCTAACAACTCCTCCCTTGGGGTGTTATTTCTTATCTGCTCCTCTAGTTGCTGTAACCAGACAATCAAGGATCTGGCCGCATAAGTTGCCGCTGTCACCGAGCTCCCACTGTAGAGTCCCATGCCTGCTTGGCATGTCTCGGTTTTTTTATTATCTAGGGGGTATTTAACCCCTTTATGACCGGAGCTTTTTTCGGTTTTGCGTTTTTGTTTTTTGCTACCCTTCTTCCTAGAGCCATAACTTTATTTTTCCGTCAATATGGCCATGTGAGGGCTTATTTTTTGCGGGACGAGTTGCACTTTTGAACGACATCATTGGTTTTACCATGTTGTTTCCTGGAAAACGGGAAAAAATTCCAAGTGTGGTGAAATTGCAAAAAAAGTCCAATCCCAGTTTTTTGTTTGGCTTTTTTGCTAGGTTCACTAAATGCTAAAACTGAGCTGCCATTATGATCCTCCGGGTCATTATGAGTTCATAGACACCAAACATGTCTAGGTTATATTGTGAAGGACCAAATTCTTGTGACTCCATCTTGTCGTTTATGAGATAAATTCTGTTACTTAACTAGAGTAAAGGTCATGGCTGTAATAAAACCAGACTGTTCCAGCCTGAACAAGATATGAGACCTTGGGGTGTATCATTGTGTAAGACTGATGAATGTGCTATTGTGTTCCTTTCTATGCTACGTAGATACGGACATATATGTAGTTTCCGGTTTTCCTGCATTTTTATAGGTTAAGTGCTACAAGTGTGTTTTTATACTATTGGTTGAAGTACAACTTGCTAAATACTATAAAAGAGATGATATAATAAACGGGGTAGGAATCTGCCTTGATTCTCCCAAACAGAGACACGTCTCCGTCTGGTCATTTTCAGTTGCTGGCAACGTCCTGTGGATTAATTTGGAAATCACTTAGTCAACCGTGAAGGGTCACTCCAGATTCTCCCCAACAGTATTTTAAGTGGTGAAAAAAAATTCCAAACTTTGTTAAAAATAAAAAAATTGCGCCATTTTCGGAGACCTGTAGCGTCTCCATATTTCGTGATCTCGGGTCGGGTGAGGGCTTATCTTTTGCGCACCGAGCTGACGTTTTTAGTGATACTACTTTTGTGCAGATACGATCTTTTGATCGCCCGTTATGGCATTTTAATGCAATGTCATAGTGACCAAAAAAACGTAATTCTGGTGTTTTGACTTTTTTCTCGCTACGCCGTTTAGCGATTGGGTTAATCTTTTTTTTTGGGCGATTCTGAACGCAGAGATACCGAATATGTGTATATGTAATTTTTTTATTGTTTTATTTGAATGGGATGAAAGGGAGGGTGATTTGAACTTTTATATATTTTTTTTATATTTTTAAAAACTTTTTTTTTTTATTTTTTTTACTTTTGGCATGCTTCAATAGTGTCCATGGGCGACTAGAAGCTGCCATAACCCGACCGGCTCTGCTACATTCAGGTGATGATCAGTTCGGCTATATGTAATAGAATTACTCACTTGCTATGAGCGCCGACCACGACAAACATAGATGTCTCCAGGAGACATCTGGTTGTCATGTCAATGAACCGGTGACCCGCGATCACATGATGGGGGTCAACGGTAGGCGGGTTTCCAGCCAGATGGTCGGAAGCACAAGTTAAATGTCGCTGTCAGCGTTTGATAGCGGCGTTGAATGGGTTAATAGCTGTGGGTGGATTGTGGTTCCACCTGTGGCTGTTAAAGGCACATGTCAGCTGTTCAAAACAGCTGACATGTGCCTGGGAAAGATGTGGGCTCAGCATTGGAGCCCACATCAAAAGGAGGGAGTCCGGCGTCGGCATACCATTACGCCTGACATCAGAAAGGGGTTAAGGGTTCCCAGATCCTCAAAGGGTAAGGTGAAATTTTTGGAGGATTTTGCCACATCAATGTTAGGGGTTTTCTCGCATAAACCCACTTCCTCCTCGTCAAAGGGGTACCTTCTTTTTGACGCTGATGGTAATGGGACCTTCCTATCCGATATTTTCCATTCTCTGTCAAAGTATTTTAATTTTCTGGCACTGGGAAGGAGCGTCTCTTCCTCTGTTCTAAACCCCCGAACACGAAGTCTTGAACCGTCCTCGGGGTTGTCGATTCTGAAATACCCACAGTTGATCAAATGGCTTCTACCAGGTTGTCAAGCGTCTTAAAGCCAGAAAACATGGTCTACCCCTTGTGTCCATATCCGAGGAGGAAGAAGAAGAGCTGGAAGAGTAGTCTGAGACGTCCTTATCCTCCATTATCAGCGATTCATCTGAACCAGACGCCTGCGGTCTCCTTTTCCCCTTTTTCTGCCCCATTAGTCGTTTCAATGAGTCGTGTGCCTCAGATTGGGGATGTCCTCCGAGACGGTGCTCTGAATGCAGCTCAGATGTGTGCTGGATACGGTGTTCCTGCACCGCGCACATTCTCGTTTGGTATTTCGTTTGGCGCTACACTTCACGGGCCTCCCCTAGGAAGGATACATAGCGAAAAGGGCCAATTTCACATGGCGGACTTTCAAGGAGATCACGCACCACTCTGAAGTTCAGTCCTGCGTACCGGAGATGAAGGCAGGGTCGGCTCACATGAACGTTACCTCTGGAGGTGGTGGACTGCTGACCTGCCTTGGTCCTCCTGACTGGTGTTGCTTCCACTTGCCGACTGCTACTGCTGCGCCCCTGGCGGCGACTCTGATGTTGGGGCTTGCTGTGGTGGTGGCGTCTGCTGCTGCAGAGTCTCCTGTGGAACACACAAGATGCGAGGCTTCCACCATCTTGGATACTCCCCCTCAAGTGAGGGTCCAGCCATACCTCCTCCGATACCGCCCTGACTACTAGGGCACTTATGTTTTCAGGAGCCTCAACAAGCTCTGTGCTGCCCCCGATGGCCATCAATCCCCAGCGCATTGCGCATCAGGACGTGCCGGATATTACAACCGGCATCCTGCCCGTGTGCAGACTCGGCGGCCATGCTTTCCGACACGCTCATCAGCAGGGTGCGCCAGAAGCTCCAGTCGCACACCCTGCGCAGACCCGGGACCTCGTGTCGGCCAGAGAAATTCCTGAAAAGGTCCCTGCACCGACCTCCAGGCCGGTAGATCGCGATCACTGCACCGACGTCATCCCGTCCTGGACACCCTCCTGGGAAGACCGCACACCGCTCTTTACATTCGGCTCCCACAAGGACGGGAAACTAACTGATGTGGAGAAGAGATACCGCCTTTTTATTCAGTAAGTACACTATGTATTACACCGCTCCGTGTGCACATTATATGGCCGTGTACACTTTGTATTACACCGCCCCGTGTGCACATTATATGACCGTGTACACTATGTATTACACCGTCCCGTGTGCACATTATATGGCCGTGTACAGTATGTATTATACCGCCCTGTGTGCACATTATATGGCTGTGTACACTATGTATTATACCGCTCCGTGTGCACATTATATGGCTGTGTACACTATGTATTATACCACCCCGTGTGTATGAGGGGGTGACGTTCGCCGCTATCATGGCGCACTCACCGGCTCCGGACCTGCGCAGGTTCCACGTCGAAGTACGGCCGCAGGATGTCGATGTTGGCGTACAGGCTGAAGGCTTTGGTCGCCTGTCTCTTCCCCGCCTGCCACATCTGAAGGAGAGACCACGCGTTACCGAGAGATACAAGTTGGCGGCCGCCCCGGGACACCGGCCCCTCACCTCATCTGCCACCTGCCGGCCCAGCTGACCCTTCAGGCCTCTCATCCCCAGGAAAGCGCCGTCCTCCTCGCCCTCCTCAGGCGCTGCGTCTCCGTAAACCTCCTCCTCGTCCTCCTTCATCCGCTGGTGGATCTCCCCCATGTCCTCAAAACTGGAGCCAGAGGTGTCGTCCATGTTCTCCATGTCAATCACAGCGGCTCCGCCCCCGGCCTGCGAAACCGACAGGTCAGAGGGAAAAGGGCCAACTCCCCCGGGGGCCAAAGGGCCACCTCCTCCCCGGGGCCAAAGGGCCAACTCCTACCCGGGGGCCAAAGGGGCCAACTCCCCCCCGGGGCCAAAGGGCCAACTCCCCCCCGGGGCCAGAGGGCCAACTCCCCCCCGGGGCCAGAGGGCCAACTCCCCCCCGGGGGCCAAAGGACCAACTCCCCCGGGGGCCAAAGCGCTGAATGGCAAAAACAGACCGTTACCTGCATGTTGTCATCAAACGCGCCCCAGTCTGCAGTGGAGAGAGGCCGGCTGCCCGCCATGTGCGCTGCGCCCCCTCCCTCGTCAGTGACCCTGTGCCGCCGGGGTCTGTACACGGCCCGTCCCCCGGGCTCCGCTCCTCCGGTGTCTGTACACGGCCCGTCCCCCGGGCTCCGCTCCTCCGGTGTCTGTACACGGCCCGTCCCCCGGGCTCCGCTCCTCCGGTGTCTGTACACGGCCCAAGCTCCTCTCTCCTTCTCCCGGCACCCGGAAGTAAACAAGGCTTAGGACGTGGAGGGGCGGATCCGGGAGGCTATTGGGGCGGGGCCTCGGAGCTCCTCAGTCACTATTTGTTGGAGAGCGAAGCAACATCCGGGAACTCAGCTGTTACTGCGCCTGCGCTGTGATCGGATCCGCAGGCATGGCGGACACCGTGCAGGAGATGAGGAGTTGCGTGCTGCTGGAGGAGTACGGGATCCGCAACGTGAGAGACACCGGAGGGGAGGAACACGGGGTCCACTGTGCACAACTACACCGGGGCCCCCCCTCGGCCTGTCCGCACCCCACCGGGGCCCCCCCTCGGCCTGTCCGCAATCCCCCGGGGGCCCCCCCGGCCTGTCCGCACCGCACCGGGGCCCCCCTCGGCCTGTCCGCACCGGGGCCCCCCTCGGCCTGTCCGCACCGCACCGGGGCCCCCCTCGGCCTGTCCGCACCGCACCGGGGCCCCCCCTCGGCCTGTCCGCACCGCACCGGGGCCCCCCTCGGCCTGTCCGCACCGCACCGGGGCCCCCCTCGGCCTGTCCGCACCGCACCGGGGCCCCCCTCGGCCTGTCCGCACCGCACCGGGGCCCCCCTCGGCCTGTCCGCACCGCACCGGGGCCCCCCCTCGGCCTGTCCGCAATCCCCCGGGGGCCCCCCCGGCCTATGCGCACCAGGGCCCCCCTCGGCCTGTCCGCACCGCACCGGGGCCCCCCTCGGCCTGTCCGCACCGCATCGGGGCCCCCCTCGGCCTGTCCGCACCGCACCGGGGCCCCCCTCGGCCTGTCCGCACCCCACCGGGGCCCCCCCTCGGCCTGTCCGCACCCCACCGGGGCCCCCCTCGGCCTGTCCGCACCGCACCGGGGCCCCCCTCGGCCTGTCCGCACCGGGGCCCCCCTCGGCCTGTCCGCACCGGGGCCCCCCTCGGCCTGTCCGCACCGGGGCCCCCCTCGGCCTGTCCGCACCGGGGCCCCCCTCGGCCTGTCCGCATCGCAGGCCCCCATGTCTGATCCTCCTGATGCTGCACTACATTCCCCTCTGCTCCTCCCCCGCAGGTGCACAGCACGGACTTCCCTGGGAATTACCCCGGATACGAGGACAGCTGGGACCTGCGCACGTTTCAGCAGGTGAGTGGTGGGGGCGGGGCCTGCTGTGGGGGCACATACTTACGCTGCCCTGGTGTCCCGTTCTCAGCGGTTCCGGGTGGACGTGGTCCGGATGGAGGACGACGCGCTGGAGTTCGATATGGTCGGGATCGATGCCGCTTTGGCGAACGCATTCAGACGCATCCTGCTGGCGGAGGTTTGTAGCTGTCAGTCACATGACCACAGAATGGACACGCCCACGTGACATGGCTCCTCCCCCAGGTCCCCACCATGGCTGTGGAGAAGGTCTATGTGTACAAGAACACGTCCATCATCCAAGACGAGATCCTGGCCCACCGCCTGGGACTCATCCCCATCCGCGCAGACCCCCGACTGTTCGAGTACCGGAGCTCAGGTAATGGCGGAACCCTGGTGCCCCGACACATGTGGCATCTTCAGCCCCTCCCCCTTACTGTGGCATCTTCAGCCCCTCCCCCATTACTGTGCCATCTTCAGCCCCTCCCCCTTACTGTACCATCTTCAGCCCCTCCCCCTTACTGTGGCATCTTCAGCCCCTCCCCCTTACTGTGGCATCTTCAGCCCCTCCCCCTTACTGTGGCATCTTCAGCCCCTCCCCCTTACTGTGCATCTTCAGCCCCTCCCCCTTACTGTGCATCTTCAGCCCCTCCCCCTTACTGTGCATCTTCAGCCCCTCCCCCTTACTGTGCATCTTCAGCCCCTCCCCCTTACTGTGCATCTTCAGCCCCTCCCCCTTACTGTGGCATCTTCAGCCCCTCCCCCTTACTGTGGCATCTTCAGCCCCTCCCCCTTACTGTGGCATCTTCAGCCCCTCCCCCTTACTGTGGCATCTTCAGCCCCTCCCCCTTACTGTGGCATCTTCAGCCCCTCCCCCTTACTGTGGCATCTTCAGCCCCTCCCCCTTACTGTGGCATCTTCAGCCCCTCCCCCTTACTGTGGCATCTTCAGCCCCTCCCCCTTACTGTGGCATCTTCAGCCCCTCCCCCTTACTGTGGCATCTTCAGCCCCTCCCCCTTACTGTGGCATCTTCAGCCCCTCCCCCTTACTGTGGCATCTTCAGCCCCTCCCCCTTACTGTGGCATCTTCAGCCCCTCCCCCTTACTGTGGCATCTTCAGCCCCTCCCCCTTACTGTGGCATCTTCAGCCCCTCCCCCTTACTGTGGCATCTTCAGCCCCTCCCCCTTACTGGGCATCTTCAGCCCTCCCCCTTACTGTGGCATCTTCAGCCCCTCCCCCTTACTGTGGTCATCTTCGCCCTCCCCCTTACTGGGTCATCTTCGGCCCCTCCCCCTTACTGTGGCATCTTCGGCCCTCCCCCTTACTGTGGCCTCTTCGGCCCCTCCCCCTTACTGTGGCCTCTTCGGCCCCTCCCCCTTACTGTGGCCTCTTCGGCCCCTCCCCCTTACTGTGGCCTCTTCGGCCCCTCCCCCTTACTGTGGCCTCTTCGGCCCCTCCCCCTTACTGTGGCCTCTTCGGCCCTCCTTACTGTGGCCTCTTCGGCCCCCCTTACTGGGGCCTTCGGCCCTTACTGTGGCCTCTTCGGCCCCTTACTGGGTCCTCTTTCGGCCCCTTACTGTGTCCTCTTCGGCCCCTTACTGTGTCCTCTTCGGCCCCTTACTGTGTCCTCTTCGGCCCCTTACTGTGGCCTCTTCGGCCACTCCCCCTTACTGTGGCCTCTTCGGCCACTCCCCCTTACTGTGGCCTCTTCGGCCACTCCCCTTACTGTGGCCTCTTCGGCCACTCCCCCTTACTGTGGCCTCTTCGGCCCCTCCCCCTTACTGTGACCTCTTCGGCCCCTCCCCCTTACGGTGACCTCTTCAGCCCCTGCCTCCTCCTCCACAGGCGACGCTGAGGGTACAGACATTGACACCCTGCAGTTTGAGCTGAGCGTCCGCTGCTCCCGGAACCTCCACGCCTCCAAGGACTCCTCCGACCCCAATGAGCTGTACCGCGAGCACAGAGGTGAGTGAGGTGGGGCGTCCGCTGCGCTCGGCTCTGCTGCATGTAACGCCCCCTCCCCCGCAGTGTACACCAGTCACATGAAGTGGCTGCCGCAGGGTAACCAGGCCGACCTGTTCCCGGAGAGCGACCCCCCTCGGCCCGTGCACCCCGACATCCTGATCGCCCAGCTGCGCCCCGGACAGGAGATCCACGTGGTCATGCACTGTGTGAAAGGCGTCGGTGAGTGAGGGGTGGGATAGCCCCGTCTGCCGGAGCCGCGCTGACGCCGCTGGTTGTGTCCTCCAGGGAAGGATCACGCCAAGTTCTCGCCGGTGGCCACGGCCAGTTACCGCCTGCTGCCGGAGATCTCGCTGCTGCGCCCCGTGCAGGGCGAGCTGGCGGACAGACTGCAGAGTTGTTTCTCCCCTGGGGTCGTTGCCGTGGATACTGTGAGAGGTGGGTGTCCCAGTGTGTAGTCGTGACCCGAACGCTGGCTCCTCGCCCCATTACACCCTCTTCCTCCTCAGGGAAGAGGACGGCGCGGGTGGAGAACGCGCGGAGGGACACCGGCAGCCGAGAGATCTTCCGCCACGACGACCTGAAGAACTTGGTGAAGATGGGACGAGTGCGTGACCACTTCATCTGTAAGTGCACGGCCGGGCCCCTCACTGTGGCCCCTGGGTACATGACATGTTTCGCCCCGGTGTGGATGGCACAGGAGTGGAATGACAAGGTGACGCTGACCAATTGACACCTTACATGTCTGGGTCAGACGGTAGGCCACTGCTGGGCCCCAGGTATGTGGCCCCTGCTGTGGAAGCCATAGAGACATAAAACGCTATGGGAAAACTAGAATCCACCCCCATGTAAGGTCAGTAAGCCCCTGTGCGAGCCATGGGGTCACGTGACGTAAGCCCCTGCGCGAGCGTGCTACCGTATCACTATCCCCCGCGTGTGACGCAGCATCGGGCTGCCACTCAGCAGGCGAGGGGGGCTGCTCCCGCGGGGCGGCCATTGAGCCGTGTGGTGACCCATGGGAGACCTACTGCGAGATTTGCTTCAACTGTGGAGGCTACGTAGCCCCCTGGTCTGAGCCGCGGGACACGCGATTGTGCTGCTCTTCTCCCTCCGTCACGTGACCGTGTCTGATCTCTGCTGCCCCCACACAAGCCGCAGGTCATAGAGGACAGTGCCGCAGCAGTGAGCAGGGGCCGGTGGTCCTGGCACAGCAGTGCATATGTTCAGTGCTGAATGGTGGGAACCATAGAAGGAGCCGGTGCTCACATCTTATGGAGGCTGTACTCAGTGTGGGGTCTCCACAATGGAGCTAGGGTCTGCGTAGATGATGGGAGTGTGTGACCGCAGTGTATTTGTGGTGTGGGAGGGGGGTTGTATGACGGCAGTGTGTGGGGGGTGACGGTAGCTGGGGAATTGTGTGTGTATGATGGCAGTGCGGGGGCGAGGTGGTGTATGATGGCAGTGCGGGGGACAGGTGGTGTATGATGGTAGTGCGGGAGAGAGGTGGTGTATGATGGCAGTGCGGGGGCGAGGTGTATGATGGCAGTGCGGGGGGAGGTGACGGTAGCGGGGGAATTGTGTGTGTATGATGGCAGTGCGGGGGAGAGGTGGTGTATGATGGCAGTGCGGGGGAGAGGTGGTGTATGATGGCAGTGCGGGGGAGAGGTGGTGTATGATGGCAGTGCGGGGGAGAGGTGGTGTATGATGGCAGTGCGGGGGAGAGGTGGTGTATGATGGCAGTGCGGGGGAGAGGTGGTGTACGATGGCAGTGCGGGGGGAGGTGGTGTACGATGACAGTGCGGGGGCGAGGTGGTGTACGATGGCAGTGCTGGGGGCGAGGAGGTGTATGATGGCAGTGCGGGGGGCGAGGTGGTGTATGATGGTATTTTGGGGGGGAGGTGGATGATGGCAGTGTGGGGGGGGAGGTGGTGTATGATGGCATTTTGGGGGGGAAGGTGTGTGATGGTAGTGCGGGGGGAGGTGGTGCATGATGGCATTTTGGGGGGAGGTGGTGTATGATGGTATTGCGAGGGAGGTGGTGTATGATGCAGTGCGGGGGGGAGGTGATGTATGATGGCATTTTGGGGGGGTTTATGATGGTTGTGCGGGGGGAGGTGGTGTATGATGGCATTTTGGGGGGGAGGTGTATGATGGTAGTGCGGGGGAGGGGGTGTATGATGGCAGTAGCAGTATCTGTTTTTAGCAGTAAGACAGTAACTACACCCGGTGATGACTCACACAGACGATGAGCACCGGAGTATGGGGTGGGATGATATCCGATGCAGCCGCTGAGCGTGGGGGGGTGTCCTGTATTACAATGTCATCTGTATTACTGCATTGTGTACAGACCGGCGACTGCTTGTAAAGAAGCCCACCTGTGTCACAGTCCATGGGGGCAGTGAGCACGGACCCACTGCTCCAGAGGACACATGAGAGGGTGAGAGGCGCCGGGCACCAGGGTGGACAGTGGACGTGGGTGACCGTGGCTCATCTGGCAAAGGTAGAATCTAGTGAGTGGTGTAAATAACAGCGTACGGGGGCCGTCATATCACAATGGGGGACGGGCGCCGGTAACCGCAGTGCGGCTGTCGGATCACATGGAGACGTCCCAGGGCCTCATCAGTGGAGAGTACAGTCATGGCCAAAAGTTTTGAGAATGACACAAATATTAATTTTTACAAAGTCTACTGCTTCACTTTTTCTAATGACAATTTGCATATACTCCAGAATGTTATAAAGAGTGATCAGCTTAACAGCAATTACTTGTAAAGTCAATATTTGGCTAGAAAATTAACTTTATCCCCCAAAACACATTTCAACATCATTGCAGCCCTGCCTTAAAAGGACCAGGTAACCTCTTTTCAGTGATTGCTCCATTAACACAGGTGTGGGTGTTGATGAGGACATGGTTGGAGATCAATCTGTCATGATTAAGTAAGAATGACACCACTGGACACTTTAAAAGGAGGCTGGTGCTTGGCATCATTGTTTCTCTTCTGTTAACCATGGTTATCTCTAAAGAAACACGTGCAGTCATCATTGCAATGCACAAAAATGGCCTAACAGGGAAGAGTATCGCAGCTAGAAAGATTGCACCTCAGTCAACAATCTATCGCATCATCAAGAACTTCAAGGAGAGAGGTTCCATTGTTGCCAAAAAGGCTCCACGGCACCCAAGAAAGACCTGCAAGCGCCAGGACCGTCTCTTAAAAGTGTTTCAGCTGCGGGATCGGGCTACCAGCAGTGCAGAGCTTGCTCAGGAATGGCAGCAGGCAGGTGTGAGTGCATCTGCACGCACTGTGAGGCGGAGACTCTTGGAGCAAGGCCTGTTCTCAAGGAGGGCAGCAAAGAAGCCACTTCTCTCCAGAAAAAACATCATGGACAGACTGATATTCTGCAAAAGGTACAGGCAGTGGACTGCTGAGGACTGGGGTAAAGTTATTTTCTCTGATGAATCCCCTTTTCGATTGTTTGGGACATCAGGAAAACGCCTCATTCGGAGAAGACAAGGTGAGCGCTACCACCAGTCTTGTCTCATGCCAACTGTTAAGCATCCTGAAACCATTCATGTGTGGGGTTGCTTCTCAGCCAAGGGAATCGGCTCTCTCACAGTCTTGCCTAAAAACACAGCCATGAATAAAGAATGGTACCAGAATGTCCTCCAAGAGCAACTTCTCCCAACCCTCCAAGAGCAGTTTGGCGATCAACAATGCCTTTTCCAGCATGATGGAGCACCTTGCCATAAAGCAAAGGTGATAACTAAATGGCTCAGGGAACAAAACATAGAGATTTTGGGTCCATGGCCTGGAAACTCCCCAGATCTTAATCCCATTGAGAACTTGTGGTCAATCATCAAGAGACGGGTGGACAAACAAAAACCTAAAAATTCTGACAAAATGAAAGCATTGATTGTGCAAGAATGGACTGCTATCAGTCAGGATTTGGTCCAGAAGTTGATTGAGAGCATGCCAGGGAGAATTGCAGAGGTCCTGAAGAAGAAGGGTCAACACTGCAA
Source organism: Oophaga sylvatica (assembly GCA_033576555.1). Lineage (NCBI taxonomy): Eukaryota > Metazoa > Chordata > Amphibia > Anura > Dendrobatidae > Oophaga > Oophaga sylvatica. Next base: position 43,674 of record JARQOD010001282.1, read on the forward strand.
ATATTGACTTGCTGCATTAACTCATTCTAACTGTCAATATAAGCTTTTATTACTCATATGTTTGCAATTATTATATTTCTGTCTGTGATAAAAACATCTGTCAAACACACATAAAAACCAGAGGGCAGCAGATCATGTGAAAATATAATATTTGTGTCATTCTCAAAACTTTTTGCCATGACTGTACGGCGACTCTGGGCGGTGGGTGCAGGATGTGGTGCCATCTGCACAATCATCGACTGTATGATAGAATGTCGGATTTTTTTGGACGATGTGGGTGAGCGATGTTATGGGGTCCACATTCTGGGGGCTCCTTACTGTCATTGTGCTGGCTCCAGTATGTGACTGGGTTGACCTCGGCCCTGATCCGAGACGTCATGTGCCGGCGGTCCCGTATCTGGCGGTCTCATCAGACACGGGACCTCGTCTGCTCGCCTGCTGCCCCGACACGGGACCTCGTCTGCTCGCCCGCGGCCCCGACACGAGACCCTATCTGCTCGCCTGCGGCCCAGTGATAGATGGCCGCTCACGAGTGCAGCCATAAATCAAGTGCCACCAGGAGGGGCCACACTGGTCTTCCAGGGCGCTGATGATACCTTATGGGCTTTGCATTATTCTGACCTTGTGTCTTTTTAGTCTCTGTAGAATCGACGGGGATCCTGGCGCCGGACACGCTGCTCACAGAGGCCATTAAAGTCCTGATGGGGAAATGCCGCCGCTTCCTGGACGAGCTGGACGCTGCAAGCTTGAACTGAGGAGCTGCACTATTGGGGGCTCCCAGGGGGACCCGCGCTCCTCTACACACGTGCTGTTACGATTCCTGCAGACCACAGTTATTTCTCATGGACTTGAAATAAATGTGATGTGTGAAGGATGGTACAGAGTGAACGTCCTCTCCAACTGCCAAGCGCCTGCGTATAAGGGTCTGTTATCCTCCTGAGCATCGCTCACAACTCTGCTATTACATCATCTATACTCCTGTCTCCTCCAGAGCAGCGCTCACTACTGTGTCCTTACATCATCATCTATACGCCGGTCTCCTCCAGAGCAGAGCTCACTACTGTGCCCTTACATCATCATCTATACGCCGGTCTCCTCCAGAGCAGAGCTCACTACTGTGTCCTTACATCATCATCTATACGCCGGTCTCCTCCAGAGCAGAGCTCACTACTCTGCCATTACATCATCTATACGCCGGTCTCCAGAGCATCGCTCACAACTCTGCCATTACATCATCTATACGCCGGTCTCCTCCAGAGCATCGCTCACAACTCTGCCATTACATCATCTATACGCCGGTCTCCTCCAGAGCATCGCTCACAACTCTGCCATTACATCATCTATACACTGGTCTCCTCCAGAGCAGCGCTCACTACTGTGCCCTTATATCATCATCTATACTCCTGTCTCCTCCAGAGCAGCGCTCACTACTGTGTCCTTACATCATCATCTGTACGCCTGTCTCCTCCAGAGCAGCGCTCACTACTGTGCCCTTATATCGTCATCAATACTCCGGCCTCCTCCAGAGCAGCGCTCACTACTGTAACTTTTTTCTTATTTTTATTGAAGTTTTAAAAAATGATAAAAACATTAGTTTTTTTAATAAAAGTCATCAGGAAAAAAAAAAAAAAACTTCCTGAGTTGCAGGGATACTTTTGTAAATGTGGATGAATATTATAGAATAATGATATGAGAAGTGGAGCCGGATGGGCGCGAGGGGCCTCCTGGGTGTGGATGGGAGTGAGGTTCTGATCAGTAATCTGCTTGTAACATGTTAGAGGGAACGGTCAGATGACTGCACAGGAGAGTGACGCCTCCCCGATCCCACTGATGCGAGTGTCGTCTCCCCGATCCCACTGATGCGAGTGTCGTCTCCCCGATCCCACTGATGCGAGTGTCGTCTCCACGATCCCACTAATGCGAGTGTCGTCTCCCCGATCCCACTGATGCGAGTGTCGTCTCCCCGATCCCACTGATGCGAGTGTCGTCTCCCCGATCCCACTGATGCGAGTGTCGTCTCCCCGATCCCACTGATGCGAGTGTCGTCTCCCCGATCCCACTGATGCGAGTGTCGTCTCCCCGATCCCACTGATGCGAGTGTCGTCTCCCCGATCCCACTGATGCGAGTGTCGTCTCCCCGATCCCACTGATGCGAGTGTCGTCTCCCCGATCCGACTGATGCGAGTGTCGCCTCCCCGATCCGACTGATGCGAGTGTCGTCTCCAGGATCCCACTGATGCGAGTGTCGCCTCCCCGATCCGACTGATGCTAGTGTCGTCTCCCGGATCCCACTGATGCGAGTGTCGTCTCCCGGATCCCACTGATGCGAGTGTAGTCTCCCCGATCCCACTGATGCGAGTGTCGTCTCCCCGATCCCACTGATGCGAGTGTCGTCTCCCGGATCCCACTGATGCGAGTGTAGTCTCCCGGATCCCACTGATAGGAGTGTCGTCTCCCGGATCCGACTGATGCGAGTGTCGCCTCCCCGATCTGACTGATGCGAGTGTCGCCTCCCCGATCTGACTGATGCTAGTGTCGTCTCCAGGATCCCACTGATGCGAGTGTCGCCTCCCCGATCCGACTGATGCTAGTGTCGTCTCCCGGATCCCACTGATGCGAGTGTCGTCTCCCGGATCCCACTGATGCTAGTGTCGCCTCCCCCATCCGACTGATGCGAGTGTCGCCTCCCCGATCTGACTGATGCGAGTGTCGTCTCCAGGATCCCACTGATGCGAGTGTCGCCTCCCCGATCCGACTGATGCTAGTGTCGTCTCCCGGATCCCACTGATGCGAGTGTCGTCTCCCGGATCCCACTGATGCTAGTGTCTCTCTCCCCCATCCGACTGATGCTAGTGTCGTCTCCCCGATCCGACTGATGCGAGTGTCGTCTCCCCGATCCACTGATGCGAGTGTCGTCTCCCCCATCCGACTGATGCGAGTGTCGTCTCCCCGATCCCACTGATGCGAGTGTCGTCTCCCCGATCCACTGATGCTAGTGTCGTCTCCCCGATCCGACTGATGCCAGTGTCGTCTCCCCGATCCCACTGATGCGAGTGTCGTCTCCCCGATCCCACTGATGCGAGTGTCGTCTCCCCGATCCCACTGATGCGAGTGTCGTCTCCCGATCCACTGATGCTAGTGTCGTCTCCCCGATCCCACTGATGCTAGGAGTCCATAATATGTGTTAGATCTAATTCTGCAAGAAGTTCTATAACGAGGAGAAAAATCATGGAAGAAAGGTATGTGTGGGGATCTAGTTCTGTTATAGATCGTAAACAGCGTCGGACTGGAGCACCTTGGGCCCACCAGAGTGTCATCGCTGTTATCTTGTTAACCCTTTCCTCCTCGGAATGTGGTACCAGAGAGAATAAGACACAGACCAAAGGATGCGTCAATAAGCTCTGTCGTTTATTGCTAACAAAGGGATTCATATACATCCCTGAAGCAGGAAGCGGAATTACAGTTAATACAACATAAACATAAAATGCTAGTTTCACTTTAAAAACTCCATCTTGGCTTTTGGCCCTGTTTAGCTCTTAGTACAGAGCGTCTCTTCTCAGGCGAGGTGAAATGTATGGTATTGACTAAAACGAGGAACATCTTATCTTGTCTCCTGGTACATGTCAGCCTATCAGCTAAAAAGAAAAACAAGGCCTCTGAACTTTAGAAAAATGCTAGCTCTAAGAAAAATGCTGGTTCAGCGATCACATTTCCCTCCTTTTGTTCCTTCATTTAATCAATACACATCTAACAAATTTTTAAACACTAAATAGATGGCAAGACATATCAATAAAACCTGTAGGCCAGCTTGTATTACCCCAGTCAACCATCCCCCTATACCTTTGAACCAATTTGCGGGGTTAAGAAAGGAGAAAGTATTTGCCTACCATGAATCTTGATTCTTCAGATTTGCCTCATCATATAGTTTCCTTAACTTTATGACATCCTCTAGCTTATGTTTAAGGGTTAAAACACTAGAATTATCAAATATATGACAACATGCAGGTCCAATAATCTGGCACATCCCTCCTTGAGCTGCAGTCAGGTAATCTAACACGAGGGTATGTTGGTTATTAACAATAATTAGCTGGTTCTGTACTGCAAGGGACCCATTGAGGATATCTAATATATCCCATATTTGATCATCTAGGTAATCTGTGGATTCTACCAACTTATCCCACGTCTGAGTTATCATAGGGTAGATAAATAATGCACTGAAAAATGTATTTGCTGTCCCCATCTCCACTATGTGTGGTCTCCCATTTGGGCGAGGTCTATTGTCTGCAGATCGTTTATGTAGTGTATGTTTTGGAATAGACAATGGATTTAATCTATCTGGAGTGATGAGATAGGTGGCTGGTGTCAATCTAGCTAGGGTGCATTTCCCGGTGACTCCTACTGGAAGCCACTTAAATGTCTTGTCCCCACATACCCAATACATTGATGGTGGAAGGTTCCATATAGCTGAATGCTGTAATACTAATCGGTGTGCCAAATCTATAAACTTTGAAATATTACTCATCATGCACCATCCGGGCTTTTGTCCTAGTGGGGAGCAGTATCCTGCGGTATGTTCTCCGCAGGTGGGAGTGTTGTGAGCAGTTACCCCAAGAGTTAATCTCTTCCCACGAGACTGGGACTGCAAGAAATGGTAGACTGGTGGATGTCACCTTGCGCATGTGTACAAATCCAACAGTTTGCAACAGTTTTGGTTTTGTTCTTTCAGTCCATCCACTAAAGCTAAGTGGTGTCTAATGAACCTGTTATCATCTCCATCTACTCGGCTAAGTCTGTTCCAAGCATCCGTTACTGCAAGGATGCAAGCAAATGTCATTAGTAGCATCATTCCTCTTCTGGAGGCTCTCCAAGGATCTTCTTACAATGCGATGCGTGGATCCAAGTTTCCTTGCCTTGTAGCTTGACTGCAGTACTTGTCGTCAGTAGAACTTGAAAAGGTCCATCAAATCTCGGATCCAGACTCTTTCTCACGTGTCTTTTAATGACTACCCAGTCTCCGGGCTGCAGGCTGTGACTCCCAGGATCCTGGTTCGGATCTGGAAGAGAACTGAAGACATTATCATGTACTTTCTTGAGTCTTTTATGCAAATCCCTTACATATGAGCTTAATACATGGTTACTCATTTCCAGTGCTTGGGGAAAGAAACATCCTAAGCTAGGCACTTTGCCAAATAGTACTTCATACGGAGAAAGTCCAGTTTTTCTATTTGGAGTGTACCTTACTGAGTATAGGGCTAATGGTAAACATTCAGGCCAAGATTTCCCTGTTTTGGACATGGCCTTTTGGATTTTTAACTTCAATGTCCCATTTAGTCTTTCTACTTTTCCACTGCTTTGTAGATAATATGGGGTGTGGAAAGCTTGTTGAATTCCCAGAGCTGTCAAGACTTCATTCATTATTTCACCTGTGAAATGTGTACCTCTGTCACTTTCGATCACCTCTGGTACTCCATACCTGCACACCACCTCCACAAGCAGCTTCTTTGCGGTTGCTGCAGCCGTAGCCTTGGCAATCGGGAAAGCCTCCGGCCAACCTGAGAATAAATCAGAACACACCAACACATACTCCCATGAACCTGATTTTGGCAGCTGAATATAATCAATCTGCAGTCTCTGGAAAGGATAGAGGGGCTGAGGGGCGTGTTTGGGTGGTGTCTTGACTACCCTTCTCTGATTATGTGTAGCACATACCATGCATCCCTGGATCAAACCTTCTATACAGGTGGAAAAGCCTGGTGCTATCCAATGCTTCTGCATCACGCTCATTACAGCAGTTTTGGACTGGTGGGTTGGCCCATGTAACATCTGGGCAACCGCAGGGTACAACGCCCTTGGAAGGCATCGGCGCATCCCTCTTCCCCATACCCCAGTTGCTGCATTCAGACATGCACCTTCTTTTTTTCACTTTTCTACTTCCTCCTGGCGCACCTGAGCCGGCATCTGGGATAAGGCATCCTCCGACACAAAGGGATTTTTGGGAGCGCTTACCTGGTGCATCGTTACCCCTTGGAGTGGTCTACTGGCTGCTGTTTTTGCTGCTGCATCGGCCATTGCGTTTCCTTTACTCACCTGATCAGTGCATCTGGTATGTGCTTTAACTTTTATGACAGCTACCTCTTTGGTAATTGTAATGCATCAATTAACTGCTGGACTGCGTCAGCATTTTTAATGGGATGTCCTGCTGCTGTCAGGAATCCTCTAGACTTCCAAATTGGACCCAAATCATGAGCTATACCGAATGCTTATCTAGAATCTGTGTAGATGTTAACAATTCTACCTTCAGCTATCTTACAGGCCTCGGTCAGAGCCTTAAATTCAGCCTCCTGGGCCGACTGATATGGGAGCATTGGTTCTGCTTTGATCACTGCATTCAGGGAGACGATGGCATACCTGGTGTGGAAGGTACCTGAGTCATCTTGGTGGCGAGATCCATCTACAAAAGATTCAAAATCAGCATTAAGTCTTTCAGTTTCAAACACTGTGGGTAGGCCTGCTGTTTCCTGTGCCATAAGCTGAACACAATCATGAGGAATCTCCTCTCTTGGATCTTCTTTGTACAATACCGTACCTGACCCCTCCTTAGATCCGAGAGAGGTAACAAAGTGGCAGGATTAAGTGTGGTACATCTCTGCAAAGAAACATCTGGAGGCATTAAAAGTGCACATTGCAATCGAAGGTGACGTGCAGCTGAAAGGTGTGCCGGTTGCACCTGGTCCAGTATGGTATATACATCATGAGGTGTAAGTACTGTCAATGGATGATCAAGAACAATGTCTGACGATTTGTGGAGCAATAGTCCTACAGCATATACTGCCCGTACACAGGACGGGGCACCTCTAGCCACTGCATCTAGTCTTCCACTGAAATAGGCTACAGGCCTTTGATTGTCACCATGTAACTGAGTCAATACTCCTGCCACGTGTCCCTGCTGTTCGTGGAGATACAGGGTGAATGGTAGTTCATAGTTGGGGGTTCCTAGCGCTGGAGCTGCCACAATCCTGTTTTTGAGAGAATAAAAACAGTCTATACCTTTAGGAGTTAGTTTAAAAGGCACAATGGTGATACAGTCATAGAGAGGCTGCATGAGGATTGACACAGTATGTATCCACTGTCTGCAGTAGGAAACCAGTCCAAGAAATGTCCTAAGAGCGGCAACATTAACAGGAATAGGAAAATTCTGTACAGCTTCTTTGCGAGCGCTGGTCAGATGTCGCTCCCCCTGGTGTAATGCAATGTCCCAAAAAGATAACTGAAGATTTACAAAATTGCAGTTTATCCTTTGACGCTTTACATCCAGCTTGGTACAGAAACAACATGAGTGATATCGTTGCAGTGCGACACTGTTTCCTGGAGGGGGCACAAATCAGTAAGTCATCAACATATTGCAGAACAACTACTTTTGGCATTTTCCATCTTACCAGTATCTCTTGCAGACTGGCAGTCTCTACAGGCACTGAAATCACGTATCAAAAAAAAAAAAAAATTATCATCTAGTTCAGTCTGAATGCCTGAGAACTTTCACGCTACAGCTTGTAGCCAGAAAAAAAAAATTAGCTTATTCACATAAAAAAAAAAAAAATCACTTCCTGGTCCGTTCAAATTAACTTGCTGTACCTTCTACACGATGCACCACTGCTCTTTTATAGCAGATGGTAATCTATTAACAAACTTCCCCGTTGCCTTTCAAATGTACAAAAACGAGAAAAAAAAAATTTCATTATGCAGCGTAAAGGCTGCCTGTCTATTTGCTTCTCACGTACTCTGACCTTCTATTCACATGCCTAGCCCTTCGATTCTTACGTACTGTGTCTATTCCAAAAACCTATTCAACAAAGGTGATTTAAAAATCTGAAAACTGCTGCACTCTGGTTCCTGTGCGTCCTCACCGAATGCCCGATGGGAGGGGCTAGTCAAACCGCTGCGCAGTTTGTGTGTCCTCTCTCCCTCAGCCTGTATTTCTCCTTATCTATGGAGTGACCTTGGTCTAAAGCAGGCTGGTAGGAAAAAACAAAATGGTTGGAGAATAAAACTCTGAAAAACAACCCTTGTTACTAAAACAGTTAATTAAAAACAGAAAAGAGGTGGAAAAAACTGATTGTAAAATGATAAAAAATAAAAATAAAAGTACTTTAAAACTTTTGTCTGGTAGCGTAGGGTTTTTTTTTTTTTTCCTTCTACCGCCCTCTGGAATACCATCTCGCTGCTGCCAGCACTTCCTCCCTCCCTTATATCTCTGCTTGCTGTCACTGACTTCTGCATTTTCAGGTCCGGTCCTACCAACATAACACTTGCATGTCTCATCTATCAGTCTATCGTATCTGGCTTCATCTGCCAATTTCCCTTTTATAAGTGCTTCCAGATCCTGCATTGTAGCAATCATTCTAGCGAATCCCATTGGTGACTGTGAAGGGTCAGGGGTTGCGTTATTAGAGCCAACTGCTCTGAAGGGCTCATGGTCTGTACAACACTGCTATCCGGGGGGCGCCTGGAGCTAGTCCGTCCACCTCACCTCCCGCAGCACCCGGGGTACCAGGTACCACTACTGTCCTCATTGGAAATAAATTGACCGGGGGAGGTCTGGGTCCACCGCAACCTACACAGACATCTACCGTCAGGGGATTCTGCTGTCCACACCTGGGGCAGACCCAACAATTCGGTTCATGGGAAGTCTGTGGGAAGGTCTGATACTGTGGTGGAGTTAACGTAGGGGGCAAACAGTAGGGTAAATCAGTCATCCCTGTTTTTGTCAGTCTGTAACGTCCGTCTCCCAATTCTTCAGTCTTTCCCTCTTAAGTAATCACACGCACTCATCCACAGGTTCACTGTTTTCAACAGTCCTTTGTCTCTCAACCATCCATGATGTGAGTTAAAGAACCTTTTCCATTTATCACTGTTCAATTCTCCGTTCATTCATTCACGCCTGCTTTACACAATCTCTGCGCACAACTAAATCTTTAGCAGAAACACCTTCCTTGGTGTTTTGGTTCCCCATTTTTGTATCTCCTCACCTAGAAGAGATTCTCTTGTCACCAAGACAAGTTTGTCACCAAGACAATTGCGTCACTTAGACTATGTCACCAAGACTCTGTCACCAAGACAGTTGCGTCACTTAGACAATGGGCCACAAAGGTTTCTGAACCATTCCACTGCTCGCTTTCCAAGATTTGTACGCCAACCAAATGAACAATCCGATCACACACACACCAAGACAAAACCACAACACAATCATTGGATCCATACTGTCATTATTCAAAGGAGGAAAGGCAGGACTGACAATTAATCTGAAGGTCTACTGGTTCAAAGGGACCTGAGCCAGGAATACCTGTGATTTACCTGGAAAGCCGACCGCTCGGGAGGAGGGAGTCCACTATACAGTGATATAGATTTTAGGTAGAATATAATAAGTATTCTTACCCCAGCGCTGTATATATCACCAACAGAGACCTCCGCTCATCCCACGTCTTCCGGACCGGTCGGGCTTCCTCAGAATAGAATAACTCAGTCCCCTGGTCGGGCGCCAGTTGTTGTCGCTGTTATCTTGTTAACCCTTTCCTCCTCGGAATGTGGTACCAGAGAGAATAAGACACAGACCAAAGAATGCGTCAATAAGCTCTGTCGTTTATTGCTAACAAAGGGATTCATATACATCCCTGAAGCAGGAAGCGGAATTACCATATATGGCAGTTAATACAACATAAACATAAAATGCTAGTTTCACTTTAAAAACATTCTTGACTTTTGGCCCTGTTTAGCTCCTAGTACAGAGCGTCTCTTCTCAGGCGAGGGGGAATGTATGGTATTGACTAAAATGAGGAACATCTTATCTTGTCTCCTGGTACACGTCAGCCTATCAGTTAAAAAGAAAAACAAGGCCTCTGAACTTTAGAAAAATGCTAGCTCTAAGAAAAATGCTGGTTCAGCGATCACAAGAGAAAATCATTCTTGGGACTCACTATGTAGCTACATAAAAATAAATACAAGACCACCAATTGTGCGGTAAAACACGCTAATATCAGGGTATAAGGTAGTACCTGTATTAATTATGTAGCAGGAGTTGTGGTAGCCCCCTCATAGAATATAATGTAGCCCCCCTCATAGGGTATAATGCAACCCCCTCATAGAATATAATGTAACCCCCCTCACAGGGTATAATGCAGCCTCCCCCCCTACAGAATATAGTGCAGCTCCCCTCATAGGGTATAATGCAGCCCCCCATGGAATATAACCCTTTCCGCTCCCCACTCCCATATTTGCCACGGCCCCTCTGGGTTGGACGGAATTCTCCCTTGATCTCCTGGCTGAAATAATTCCCAATATCTAGAATGGGTCATAACTTCCTAACGGGATGTCCAAATGGGACCGATACAGAGTCCAAACTTAGGTCAGATAAGTGGTTCTGGAGAGCCAGTCTCGATAGCTCGGTATCCGGGATAGCTGTGCATGCAGTGGGCTCCCAGGGTTATGGTGATACATTGGACTTAACCCTGAGATTCACAGTTCTTTCATAATCCATCTCTAGATGTCGGTGCGAAAAAGTGTTGAGTTCTCCCCTGAAGTATGCAGACTTGAACAAAAGACAGCAGGGGGTCCTAGCTCTGCTCCTCCTTGCCTTGTAAAGACGTAGCTGTTAATTCACTGGCCCTTTGGCAAAGGTTCCATTCTTTGGGGATTGTGTACTTCTCCCAAGGGTTTGGGGCCACATTCCAAGAGTCGAGGGAGATCCCTGGATAAGCTATGTGGCCTGAATTCATAAATGCAAAATAAAGTCTCCCTTGTCCCTCACACCTCCCCTCTTTAGAGGGCGCTAGGGGGTATCACATTCCTGTGTGCCCCCGCGAGCCCTTCCGCAACCTCCCCTTGCCGGGACAACCCATCAGCATTTACGTGGTCGCGCCCCTTTTGTGGCGAATGGTGAAGTGGTATTGCTGGAGCGCAAGGCTCCAGCATAGCAACCTCCCGTTCGTTCTGGAGACCGTGTGTAACCAGCTGAGGGGTTGTAGTCTGTCTTCACGGTGAAGTGGCGCCCGTATAAGTAGAGCTGCGGACGCTGCAAGGCCCATACAATTGCCAGGCATTCCTTTTCCATCGTGGAGTAGGCCACCTCCCTCGGCAATAGCTTCCTGCTCAGGTACCAGACAGGATGTTCCTGGCCTGCCGAGTTAACCTGACTGAGCACAGCACCGAGGCCAAAGTCACTGGCGTCAGTCTGTACTACAAACGACTGTTCAAAGTCAGCAGCTTGTAGTACTGGGGAGCTAGAGTGCGGATTTGAGCGACTGGAAAGCTGTCTCGCAGAGGACTGTCCAGTCAACTGTGACGGGCAGCTTCTTCTTGATGAGGTCCGTCAGGGGGTTTGCCAGGATACTATAAGTACCCAGCGGTCCTCAAGAAGGACATCACCTGCTTTTTGGTCCTGGGGGGCCAGGATGCAATGGCATCCACTTTCCCAGGTTCTGGCTTCAGAACCCCCCTCGGGTGTGGCGTGGCCTGACAGCTGTGGAGAGAAGACGTATTCTCTGGAGGCTCCTGTCTAACTTGAAAGAAACTGGAGGAAAAAGCCCCTTTTATGTAAAATATCCTCCTGGAGTAGCTTGGTGGACCCTCTGACACCCTGGGGTGACCCGGTGGATCTTTTGCGTTTAAGGGATAACAATTACTGCCCTTACAAAACCCTGGGGAACCAGCCATGAATGTAAAGATGCCATTTTCCCGCCCTGGACATACCCTGAGAAGCTGACGCTGCTGCAGCTGGGTATCGCCTGGAGGTACAGGGGACACGTTTACCTTGCGGAGCCCCGATCCCCGCTGCTCCTGCCAGGCTGCATGCCCACACCTTCCACCCGCGGGCTCCTGTGGCAGCGGCCCCGGCTGATAACCCTCCTTGACGCTCCGCCGACTCCTGCCACCTCCTTCCTCCCTCCGAGAGGGCGAAGGCGCGCGCTTCACTAGAAGCTGTGACCGCCCGACGCATTGCGGCGGAGCCTCCCTCTGTTTTCTCCCAGGGAGCAAGAACTGAACTCACCGGGTGGAGATAGCTGCAGCGGTGTCCCGGAGTCTTTTCTCGCGGCTGGTGCCATTTTGGAGGCGGAGCCGGGAGGCGCTCGGAGAGATCGGAGCTGCGGCCAGGGGACCTGCTCCTTGTTGGGGACTGGTGAGGCACACGGTCATCGACCGTTACTATGGAACGCCAGGACTCTGTCTTCGGTCCAGGAACCCTGGACTGACTCCGGTCTGCCCGCGTGGGATCGTTCCAATCACCTCCTCAGGAAGGGGTCTGTAAATTTCCTCTCCTTCGGGTCACAGGCTGGGTATAGTGCCAGCATCCACTTTGTTTTAGGCTCAAGGAAGGGGGCCGTGATATGTAGACGAGTATTGTGTCAGCACCCACGGTGGTTTGAATTCAAAGGGAGGGCCAGTGTCTCTAGGCACATGCTGCACTGGTATCTCCTGCAGCTTGGGCCCAGAGGGGACATTCGCGACCGGAGGGTCACTTGTAGATACAGGCTCACCCACCTTGAATCAGCTTGTCCAGCTTCCTCCTGTTTCCATTCCAGGTCCCGACGTGCTGTCATCCTTGGAGCCCTCCGACTCCTCCATTGGGACAGACTCGTGGACGCCCTGTGCCCGATCTGTAGCATCTTCCTCTTCAGCGTGGGCCATTAACACACCCATTGAGGGTTCCTCTGCACCTGCTACAGAGTCTGCTCCTGCCAGAATCCAGCTCCAGCACTGTGAGGAATGAGGGAGACTCCATTTTGGATTTATGAATTCAGGCCTCATAGCTTTTCCAGGGATCTCCCTCCACTCCTGGAATGTGGCCCCCACCCTTGGGAGAAGTGCACAATCCCCAAAGAATGGAACCTTTGCCAAATGGCCAGTGAATCAGAAGCCAAGTGTCAATGAGGCAAGAAGGAGCAGAGCTAGGACCCCCTGCTGTCTTTTGTGCAAGTCTGCTTACTTCAAGGGAGAACTCTAGACTCTTTGGCACCGACATCTAGAGATGGATTATTAAAGTACCATGCTTCTCAGGGTTAAGTCCAATGTATTACCAGAACCCTGGGAGCCCCCTGCACGCACTCCTGCGTCTCATTTTGCTCTAGCTGTCCCAGATGCGGAGCTATCGAGACTTGCTCTGCAGAACCACTTAGCCGACCCAAGTTTGGACTCTGTACCAGTCCAGCCCCAACAAGCCTGTTGAGAAGTCAGTCGTCCTGTTTGGACCTCCCGCTAGGAAGTTATGACCCATCCTAGATATTAGGAACTATTTCAGCCAGGAGATCAAGGGAGGAAAATTCAGTCCAACCTAGAGGGGTGGTGGCAAATACAGGAGGGGGCGCACAAAGGGTTAAAAGCTAGCTACACACTTTTAGCCCCGTCTTTGTTCTACCATGGAAGCCACGTCTTTTTACATGTGGAGACGGACCAGGAACTAAGTACCTGTGGACTCGAGCGCTTCCCTGGGGCCCACATGCTATAAGAAATGGTAACTTGACACCTAAAGCTAACTGCTATTCCTAACTTGTATCCTACTTTTATCTGTACTTCTGACTGTAATATCTACATAGATTTGTAGTATCTAGTGCTCCTTTCGGCAATTAAATTATCAATTAATTTTGGGCTGCTCTTTTATCTCGAAACCCGATTTCCCACGTCCATGAGTCCTGCTAGTACTTATACGCTACCTAGGGTTGGTTTCTGACCCGACGTAAGCTTGTTAATGGACCGGGCTTATATTTAATGAGGAAAAAAAAAAAAAGTACAGCTTTCTGATCTTGCCAATCTTGTCTCTACACTGTGCAGTTTTAGGTGCAGGTTATAGCTCTTTCTAGCGGTAGCTTTACACACCCCCCCTTTCTCCTCACACCAATTGCTTTTTTGCATATTAAGATTAGGGATTTGGGGGAATGTCATGCTTTATTTAGCTATGTACCTCTCGTTTACTTTAACCCTTTGATAAGGCTGTACCTCTTGGCTCATCACGCTTTGTAGCCCTAGGAGTCCATGATTTTTCAATTTTTTGTCATTCCCTTCTGTCTGTTTTTCACTGTTGGTTTTAATATTGTTAAATAAAAATTTATATTTTAAACCATCACGCTTTTCTACATCACTTCTTCTATGGGATATATTCTTTCACCATAGATTATGTTTAAAATTATATTTAATGAGGAACTGGTGGCAGCATACTGTTCTGGTGTTATTGGGGGATCCTGACAGTGATGGATCGGAGGTTTATATATATATTCCCGGCCTGGGGATATATATATACCGCCCAGACTGCAGAGTGCCCCAAAACCAGTACGTGACAGGGCAGCCTCTCCGGCAACTACTTATCCTAGGTGCAGTTCCCTGACTGCAACTGCGTAAGCTCCGTCAGATTGGTGACGGCAGGGTGATATCCGTATCTCCCTGCTCCTCTTGTGCGCGTGTGGTTTTCCTTACAAGTACATTATAACACAGTTTGTGCATCAACAGTCCCACATCAGACTGCAGCAGCACCGACCATTGTAGTAACACCGGTGGCAGTAGCACTGATTCAAGAACAGCCCCTCTTTTCGGCTGACTGCTTGGGGCAGCCCAGGAGTAACTATCCTCAACATCTCATTCACACTTCCTCCTCCCTAACTCCGATATTTTCCATGGGGGTTTGGTGTGTAACCAGCCATTCTCACCAGGAGCTCTTCTCGGTGCGTCTCACCTCTTCCACATTGCAGACAAAATGGTGCCGGACGCCTTCCGATGACGCTTTTCCTGCACGCCGGATTCCACCTCTTTCTGGGCCAAACTCCTGATGCGACCGCCACGTCACACTTCACTCTCGAGGTGTCTGCCTCCAGCCGCGCCCTCTTCCAGCGCATTTTCACACACAGCGGGCCACGCCTCACTCCGCTTTTTGTCCTAATGAAGAGGTCATGTAGAACCTTGAAATGCATTGACTTTTAATAACCTGTAATATTAAACTCGTTGGATTTTACCTCTGCCTTGAGTGTTATCAGCAGTGCAAGTGAAATACACCACCAGCTTGCACATACATTTTTCTGGTCTATCTTTTGATTGGTGTCTTGCGGCAGCTGTATATATGCTTGTTTCATGTTGCTAGCTTGCAACCCTACCAGGTGAGTGGTTCCACGTCTCTTAGATCTGTACCATCAGATAAGACCCTATAGCGCTTTTTTATTCCTAGTTTTCTCACTCCTATTCCGGGAAGGCCTCTCTTCACCGGTCCCATCCTTCTTTGGGCGGTCACTCGTGGGGCTGAACATCTTTTCGCGCTCTCATAAGCCGTCCACGCCCACGATAGACAGTGTTTCTCCCCTTCACCGCTGCCATCTTGGAATCCATGCTTCGGGACGCCATCATGGGCCGCATATATTCCAGCGCTCTTCCATCTGCGCCATAAGCCACATCTTCCCTGCTTTCTTTGTGTGAGGTAGTCACTTCCTGCTGACTACACCAAATGTGAGATGCCCAAGCGAGGTAGTCATTCGCGAGCTTTCGCTCCGGCATCCTACAGACAAGGGGTGTCTTAGTCCTGGTGTGCTGCTGTGCATCTGGGCCTTCCCACTTACTTCTGGTCAGCACGCCTTTTCCGAGTCCAGGAATCCCTCTTCTGGAACCAGGGCAGCAAACAGTCCAGGAGACATGTGGTTAATAAAAAACAAACTTTTATTTAGAGAATGGCAGTCTGTACAATATTTACAAGCAGGTTTAAAGGATAAGGCCCAAAGGATTGTCATCTTTCCCACAGGTACCGGATACAACTTTAGCCCTGGTTCTCGGATAGGTGGCTTATCCCCCTCTCTGGCTTTCCTAGCCCTTGGGAATCTTCCTCACCTCTAGCTGCATTTATGGATTGTGATACCTTCCTCATGTAGTCTGAGTCCATCCTTTCATCTAGCTGAATGTGCCCCTGGCTCCTGCCGTCCATCTAAAGATTGCCCTTGGCCATTAAATGGAATCACACGGAAGGTATTTATGGCAATCTGCTGTCCCGAATATTAAGCTCACGTCGTCCCTAGCAGTCGACTACTCCTGATGCATACGCACTCCTGCCCTCACAGTAATGGAACTGTCACTTCCTGACTGTCTCTAACTCAGTACTGCTGGAGGAGGCAGGGAACCAGCGAGGAGCAACCTGCCACCATCCAAAATCAGGCGGCAGGAGCAGCGCTATGGGAACAAGGGGCAGGGAGTAATGTCCATAAACTCTGACCTGGGTACTTCACTGGCAGCCGAGGATCCTAATGACAGCGAATTGAGCAAGGAAGTCAAGAGTTGAGCAAATTTGTTTGAGTCCCTGCTTAGTCGGCAAGCTATAGCGCTTACCAAATAAGCTACAGCAGGAACACGGGATGCATGGAGCGCGACGGCTGATTAATGCGGCAGCTGCATGTTGCGGCTGTGTCAGTCACAACACATGCATGGAGAGCCCAACACACAGGCTGTCTATGCATGTGTTGTGACAGATACAGCCGCGACATGCAGCTGCGATGCCGATCAGCCGGCGCTCTCCATGTATCCGGGTTCCCACTATAGCTTATTTGGTAAGCGCTATAGCTTGCCGAATGAGCAGGGACCCGAACAAATTCGCTCAACTCTAGTCAAGAGACTTAAAAGGGAGGAGCAAGAGGACACTATGTCTTCCCAGGAACCTTCATCCGGTGACAGTCTGGCTGAGGGAAGAAGTCAAAGAAAAAGGGTAACAGGAAAACAACCATGGGTAAGAGGGGTCCAAGTCTCGAACCTCCTCCTTGGAGGGCGACCCCTCCGACTCTATAGACCTGATCCAGGTGCTATTGGAAGGTCCAGCCGCCCCACCTCTGTGCATATCTCCATCCGGTTCCAGGCCCTCTAGGACTCCCCTTCAGGGGACCCAGAGCCGGAGGTTGCGGACAAGGTTGTTGGAGCTCAGGAGGTCGGCGAGTCTACTTCTCGGGGGCAAAGAAAGGGCCCTCTGAGAGGGGACTAACTCAGGACCACCAGACAAGGGCCAGAGTGTATGTAAAGAAGAGAATGGCTGAGTCTGTCTGTCTGAAGCGCACTAAAAGCTCATCATTGTCAGAGGAAGAGGGTGAAACTGTTGGGTGTGGGAAGAAAAAGGCTAATTCAATCACTCATGATGGCGGCACCCACCCCATTGACGCCGGCAACCATTAATGTTTCCAGCATAAAGTCAGAAGCTGCAAGGTACACGGCTGTTGTGAATGGGTTTGAGATGAGTTCTGAGCAGAGGCTCCCTCTGGTGGTTACAAGCGGTGCTAGTGAAGATTGTGAGGACTGGGAATCAGGTGTTACTGACTGGTCTTATATAAGGGAGTCATTTTCCCATCAGGGTTGCCGGTGATCAAATGTTCTGGTCTGAATCCTTTATTCCAGTTTCCCTTGTAGCCTGCTGTGTCGTGTCTGCATCTCCTGCTAACAGATAAGACTTTTTCTTCTTTTGTGTTTGTACTATATTTTTGCATTTTGTCCTGCACTTCTGTGGGGGCCTTCAGGGTCCCCTCCGGGGGCTTCTGCCCTCTCAGTTTAGTTCAGCCACTGCGTTTTGTTCTTTTGCTTTTTCCAGTTTTTTCAGTGGCTGCTGTTTTGATTTTGTTACACCAGAGAACTAATTTAGGTGGTAGAGGTCGTGTGATCTCAGGTGATTTTGAAATTAGTAGAGTTGGTGCTTTTCAGGGTTTTCTGGGATTGCAGTAAGTACCCTTCCTATCCTTTTCTATTTAGATAGTTTGGGCCCCAGCGTTTGCTCATACTATTTTCTTTCTGTGTCAGTATTTCCTCTTGTCTAACCGCCATTACATGTTTGGGGGCTTTCTATTATCTTTGGGGTTCTGCTCCGGGGCAGATAGCTTTCCTGTTTCTGTCTTTAGGTGTAGTTAGTTTCTCAGGCTGTGACGAGGCGTCTAGGACCAACGTAGGAACGCTCCACGGCTGCCTCTAGTTGTGGTGGTTAGTCAGGGTACTGCAATCTCATAGATTCCAACTGCTCTGGTGTATTGCCTTTTTGCCTGCACTCCTCAGCTACCGAAACATAACAGTATCACCGGCCGAAAAAATTGAAAATTGTATGGTACTCACAGAAGGGAAAAATATTGTGAAAGAAAAAAGGTTGTCAGAGATATTTTTCTGTTTGTTGCATTTTTTTTTTTTTCCCCTCTGTATCTCTGGGTGCTGGGGAGGATCTTTTCTCCCAATGGAGTTTGCACAGTTGTCTGGCCGTGTGGATCAGCTTGCCACTGAGGTTCGGAGTATTGCTATCTATCTTGCTAGGTTGCCTGTTGTGGAACCTAGGATTCCCATGCCAGATTTGTTTTTGGGGGATCGAGCTAAGTTTCAGAATTTCAAAAATAATTGTAAATTGTTTTTTGCCTTAAAATCTAAGTCCTCAGGAAACGCAGCGCAGCAGGTTCAAATTATCATCTCTCTCCTGCGCGGCGATCCTCAGAATTGGGCTTTTTCCCTGATACCTGGGGATCCTGTTTTGAGTGATGTTGATGCGTTTTTTCAGGCTTTGGGGTTATTGTACGATGAGCCTAATGTCACTGATCAAGCTGAAAAAACCTTGTTGGCATTAAATCAGGGGCTTGATGACGCTGAGTTATACTGTCAGAGATTCCGTAGGTGGGCAGTCCTGACCAAATGGAATGACGACGCTTTGGCGGCCCTTTTCCGGAAGGGTCTGTCAGATAATGTAAAGGATGTTATGGTGGGATTCCCTGTCCCCTCTGGTCTCAATGATTCTATGTCATTAGCGATTCAAATTGACATACGTTTGCGTGAGCGGAGAAGTATGCGTGGAGTGGTGTTGCCTTGTGAGCCAGCTGCTGAGTCCATGCAGTGTGATGGAGTGGTGTCTGGGGCACAGCGTCATGAGTTTCGAAAGCGCAATGGGCTATGTTTCTACTGTGGTGATGCCTCTCATGCTATTTCAGTCTGCCCTAAGCGGGGAAGACGTTTTGCACGCTCAGTTGTCTTGGGTAGTGTTCAGACTAAGTTTTTATTAACTGTCACTCTGATATGCTCTCTGTCCTCATTTTCTGCTCAGGCTTTCGTTGATTCTGGAGCAGCTATTAACCTGATGGATTATGATTTTGCTAAACGTTGTGGGTTTCCCTTGATACCCCTACAGAAGTCTATTCCCCTACTGGGGATCGATTCTACCCCTTTGGCTGAGAATAAACCCCAGTTTTCTACTCAGGTGATAATGAGGGTAGAACCTGATCACCAGGAGTGCTGCAAATTTTTGGTTCTATATAATCTGCATGACATTATCGTACTGGGTTTCCCTTGGTTACAGTCTCATAATCCTGTTTTGGATTGGAAATCTGTGTCTGTAACCAGTTGGGGCTGCCAATGTGTTAATACCAACACTCCTGTTTTTTCTGCCTCCCCCCAGGCTCAGGATGTTCCTGACTTTTTGATTGATTTTTCTGATGTGTTTAGCAAAAGTAAATCTGCATCCTTACCTCCCCATAGGAGCTATGACTGCGCTATCGAATTAGTGCCAGGTAGTAAATTCCCTAAAGGTCGCCTTTTTAACTTGTCTGTACCTGAACATGACGCTATGCGGTCTTATATCAAGGAATCATTGGAGAAGGGTCATATCAGACCATCCTCTTCACCCTTAGGTGCCGGTTTTTTCTTTGTGGCCAAAAAAGATGGTTCATTAAGGCCGTGTATTGATTATCGTCTCTTGAACAATATTACTGTGAAATATCAATACCCGTTACCCTTGATTTCTGACCTGTTTTCCAGGGTGAAAAACGCTACTTGGTTTACCAAGCTTGACCTCAGGGGGGCGTATAACCTTATTCGCATTAAGCACGGGGATGAATGGAAGACGGCATTCAATACCCCTGAAGGGCATTTTGAGTACCTAGTGATGCCCTTTGGGCTCACTAATGCTCCTTCCGTCTTCCAGTCCTTCATGAATGACATTTTCAGGGATTTTGTGGATAAATTTCTGATTGTTTATTTGGATGATATCTTGATTTTTTCTAATGACTGGGGCTCTCATGTGAAACATGTTCGAACTGTATTCCAGATTTTGAGAGAGAATGCTCTGTATGTGAAGGGATCAAAGTGTCTTTTTGGCGTACAGAGGATCTCATTTCTGGGATTCATTTTGTCCCCATCTGTTATTGAAATGGACCCGGTCAAGGTTCAGGCCATCTGTGATTGGGTCCAACCTACTTCATTAAA
>JARQOD010001282.1:63990-103328 GCA_033576555.1 Oophaga sylvatica
AGGACAATGTGAGTGAGGAGGTGTTCGTCTATGCGATATGAGGGACACTTGTTGCCGCTTTATCTCTAGCAGGACATTAGGTCCCTGTTAGGTAGAGCTTGTCCTGTGTCAGGTAATACTGTGTGGTGAGTATTCTGCTGACGTTATACTCCTATGAGGGGATTAGTGTGCCCCTGTATGAGGACTGTGGTGTGTAGTCACTGTTGGGTAGATATCACAGGGCTTTATATCCCTAGAGGGACTGTGTCCTGTGTAGACTTGGTCGTTAGGTATATACTGTGTATGGGTAATCCTAGCGGCTTTAACCCTTGAGGAAGAGTGTGCCCTTAGGATAGACTGTGTAGGTGAGTATATACTGTGTTGGGGTTTATATCTCTACAGGGATGTGTGCCTTATGGAGGGCATGTGCCTTGTAGTAATACTGTAGGAGGTGTATCCTGTGTATGGGCTTTATACTTCTAGGGACATTATGTACCTGTGATGGAGGACTTTCCTGTCAGGTACATATACTGTAGTGAGGTGAGTTGTCCTGTTATCGCTTTATACTTTAGCAGGCATAGTGTGACCCTGTGAGGGGCTTTTCTGTCAGTACAACATTAGTGTGGTGTGATATACTGTGATGGCCTTTCTCTACAAACTGAGTGAGGTGTACACGTTAGCGGCTATCACAGACAAGTTCCTGTGACGTCTTGCAGATACTGTGAGGTGATTCACGATGCGCTATATCTCTCAGCATATGTACCCCTTATAGGACTGTCCGTCAGTACTACTAGAGTATCACTAGCGCTTATACTCAGCTATGACCTGATGGGGACGCCTTCTTTGTAGTGGGTGAGGTGATATCACTGTGTATGGCGGCTTTAATCTCTAGCAGGACATTAGTGTGACCCCTGTGATGGAGGGAGCTGTGTCCTGTGTCAGTACATATACTTGTAGTGATGAGTGATATCACTGTGTATGGCGCTTATATCTCTACAGGACATTAGTGTGACCCCTGTGATGGGGAGCTGTTCCTGTGTCAGTACATATACTGTAGTGAGGTGAGTGATATCACTGTGTATGGCGCTTATATCTTCTAGCAGGACATAGGTGACCCCTGTGATGGAGGAGCTGTGTCCTGTGTCAGGTACATATACTTGTGAGTGGTGATATCACTGGTATGGCGGCTTTATATCTCCTAGCAGGGACATTAGTGTGACCCTGTGATGGAGGGAGCTGTGTCCTTGTCAGTACATATACTTTAGTGAGGGAGTGATATCACTGTGTATGCGGCTTTATACTCTAGCAGGGACATTAGTGTGACCCTGTGATGGAGGGGAGCTGTGTCCTGTGTCAGGTACATATACTTGTAGTGAGTGAGGTGATTCACTGTGTATGGCGGCTTATACTCTAGCAGGACATTAGTGGACCCCTGTGATGAGGAGCGTGTCCTGTGTCAGGTACATATACTTGTATGGTGAGGTGATATCACTGTGTATGGCGGCTTTATATCTCTAGCAGGGACATTAGTGGACCCCTGATGGAGGGGCTGTGTCCTTGTCAGGTACATAACTTGTAGTGAGGTGAGTGATATCACTGTGTATGGCGGCTTTATATCTCCTAGCAGGACATTAGTGTGACCCCTGTGATGGAGGGAGCTGTGTCCTGTGTCAGGTACATATACTTGTAGTGAGGTGAGGTGATATCACTGTGTATGGCGGCTTTATATCTCCTAGCAGGGACATTAGTGTGACCCCTGTGATGGAGGGAGCTGTGTCCTGTGTCAGGTACATATACTTGTATGAGGTGAGGTGATATCACTGTGTATGGCGGCTTTATATCTTCTAGCAGGGACATTAGTGTGACCCCTGTGATGGAGGGAGCTGTGTCCTGTGTCAGGTACATATACTTGTAGTGAGGTGAGGTGATATCACTGTGTATGGCGGCTTTATATCTTCTAGCAGGACATTAGTGTGACCCCTGTGATGGAGGGGAGCTGTGTCCTGTGTCAGGTACATATACTTGTAGTGAGGTGAGGTGATATCACTGTGTATGGCGGCTTTATATCTTCTAGCAGGGACATTAGTGTGACCCCTGTGATGAGGGAGCTGTGTCCTGTGTCAGGTACATATACTTGTAGTGAGGTGAGGTGATATCACTGTGTATGGCGGCTTTATATCTCTAGCAGGACATTAGTGTGACCCCTGTGATGGAGGGAGCTGTGTCCTGTGTCAGGTACATATACTTGTAGTGAGGTGAGGTGATATCACTGTGTATGGCGGCTTTATATCTCTAGCAGGGACATTAGTGTGACCCCTGTGATGGAGGGAGCTGTGTCCTGTGTCAGGTACATATACTGTAGTGAGTGAGGTGATATCACTGTGTATGGCGGCTTTAAATCTCCCAGCAGGACATTAGTGTGACCCCTGTGATGGAGGGGAGCTGTGTCCTGTGTCAGGTACATATACTTGTAGTGAGGTGAGGTGATATCACTGTGTATGGCGGCTTTATATCTCTAGCAGGGACATTAGTGTGACCCCTGTGATGGAGGGGAGCTGTGTCCTGTGTCAGGTACATATACTTGTAGTGAGGTGAGGTGATATCACTGTGTATGGCGGCTTTATATCTTCCCAGCAGGGACATTAGTGTGACCCTGTGATGGAGGGGAGCTGTGTCCTGTGTCAGGTACATATACTTGTAGTGAGGTGAGGTGATATCACTGTGTATGGCGGCTTTATATCTCCTAGCAGGGACATTAGTGTGACCCCTGTGATGGAGGGGAGCTGTGTCCTGTGTCAGGTACATATACTTGTAGTGAGGTGAGGTGATATCACTGTGTATGGCGGCTTTATATCTCCTAGCAGGGACATTAGTGTGACCCCTGTGATGGAGGGGAGCTGTGTCCTGTGTCAGGTACATATACTTGTAGTGAGGTGAGGTGATATCACTGTGTATGGCGGCTTTATATCTCTCTAGCAGGGACATTAGTGTGACCCCTGTGATGGAGGGGAGCTGTGTCCTGTGTCAGGTACATATACTTGTAGTGAGGTGAGGTGATATCACTGTGTATGGCGGCTTTATATCTCTAGCAGGGACATTAGTGTGACCCCTGTGATGGAGGGGAGCTGTGTCCTGTGTCAGGTACATATACTTGTAGTGAGGTGAGGTGATATCACTGTGTATGGCGGCTTTAGATCTCCTAGCAGGGACATTAGTGTGACCCCTGTGATGGAGGGGAGCTGTGTCCTGTGTCAGGTACATATACTTGTAGTGAGGTGAGGTGATATCACTGTGTATGGCGGCTTTATATCTTCTAGCAGGGACATTAGTGTGGCCATGTGTGGAGTTGTAATCTTGAGATTGTTGATATTTTCCTATAATTTTGGTTCTTAAGTCCTCAGACAGTTCTCTTCTCCTCTATCTGTTCTCCATACTTAGTGTGGCACACTCAGACACACAATGCAAAGATTGAGGCAACTTCTCTCCTTAGTTATTTAATCGTATGAACATAAATTTTAACATCATATAAGAATAAATGAACAATAAAGAATGATTGAAAAGAACAAAGGACCAGAAATCAGAGTCGGATATTGAGGTTTTCTATGCGTGCTATAACATTGTCTTTTCCAGTGTAGAAATCATTCTGGTCACCAGTGTAAGATCTGAGGGGACGCCCCTGAACAATGTGACGGTCGGCTGCACAGTCACAGGCAGGAGAGTCAGATTTTCCCCACTTTTGCATTAGATCTGCACAGACACCACAGTTAGTTCTGATATGATTCAGGGTAACCCTGGTTTTCCTTGGTAGATTGAAGCCTGGTGGTGGACTGTGTGCGTGAGGAAACGTTTGAAGCTCACCGTCTTCTGCACTAACACAAAGTTCTCACCATTTCTCTTCTAGATTGAAATCATGTTGGTACGGGGTAACTGCGGTTCGGTTCGGTGGGTGTCTTGATTTCAGTCGCTGTATTCGAACATCTTGGATATTTTGATGTATTGGGAGATTGTCATTATTCACTACTTTAGTGAATTCTTGAAGTAGGAGCTTTTGTCTTCTCAGGTTTGCAGGTGCGATATGGCTCATGACAGGTAACCAGTGGACGGGCGTAGGTCTGATAGAACCAGATATTATGCGCATTGAGTTGTTCAGCTGAGTGTTGATTGCATTCACGTGACAACTATTCAACCATACTGGAGCACAATATTCTACGGCACAGTACACCAAGGCAAGGGTAGACGTTCTCAAGACAGATGCTGAAGAACCCCAGGAGGATCCGCAGAGTTTCTGAATAATATTGCGTGCTTTCACTTTCTGTGCTGTCTTATCCAAGTGAGATTTGAAGGTTTGGCTTGTATCAAGGGTTACTCCTAAATACTTAGGGTTGAAATTGTGTTTGGCAAGTTGACCTTCACAATGTACTTTGAGTTCAGTCTTAGTCTTAGAAGCAACATACTTCTATTTGATGGATTGGGCTTTAGCCTCCATTGTTTAGTCTCCATTGTGGAAAATACTTTCCCATTACACGAAGATCTTCTGTTAGAACCTCCTCTGCTTCCTCCATTGTTTTGCTCACTGTAGCAAGTGCCCAGTCATCGGCGTTTCCAAATT
The DNA here is from genome assembly GCA_033576555.1 of Oophaga sylvatica. Taxonomy (NCBI): domain Eukaryota; kingdom Metazoa; phylum Chordata; class Amphibia; order Anura; family Dendrobatidae; genus Oophaga; species Oophaga sylvatica. The sequence goes on from JARQOD010001282.1 coordinate 68,579, forward strand.
TCCTTGATATTGTGTCAGGAATGTCAGCTAGGTACAAAGTGAACAGGAGGGGTGCCAGCACTGATCCCTGGGTCAAACCATTGTTTAAGGTTTTCTTACAACTGGTTGAATCAACCATGATCAGTTGGAAGGTTTGATTTGCAATCATATTATTCAAGAGGTACATCATTTTCTTACATGGAATCACCTTCAGAAACTTGTATAGAAGTCCTTTCCGCCACACAGTGTCATATGCGGCAGAAAGATCGACGAACAACACTGAAACCTTCTTGTTCTTTTGAAATTCAGCTTCAATTAAAGTTGTCAAGGCTACAACCTGGTCATTGCAGTTTCGAGCAGGTGTAAAGCCGGCTTGCTCTACGGGTATTGAGTCGAAAATCTTTAAATTGATCCTGTTATAGATTAAGCGTTCTAAATGTTTGTATAGGCAACTCAATAAAGCAATGGGGCTATAGCTTGATGGATCGTCTTCAGGCTTCAACAATGCAATGATCTTGGCGTGTTTTAATTTACTGGGGACTTGAGAATTCTCCATGATATCGGAGAAGAACTTTGCCAGCCATTTTTTCGCATAAGGTCCACAGTTTTTGAGAAATTTGGAATGAATCCCATCAAATCTAGGAGCTTTATTACTTTAAGTATCAACGAGGGCAAATTTCAATGTCACAAGTTGTAAAAGGACGGGTGTATTCTTCAGTTGGTGCCACAGATGATGTTGGTAGCTTAAACTTGTTTTTAACTTCTACAGTCTGGGCTCGGTCTTTAGGGGTACGAAGTTACAAGAGGAATGGATACTGGGTGCAATGTTAGTCCGCCTCCACGTGGTGCACCCTGGATAACGTTAAAGGACTAAAAATCTTGATTACAAAACAATCAAACTACTTTTCCACTTTGTATCTTGTTTTGAGGGGTGATTTTCATGTTGCCCACACCTGTTACTTGCCACGGGTGGGGGTGAACGAGCATCACATGATGGAAACAAAGTTGTTTAAAAAATACATCAAAAAGGCAGAGATGCTCTCCTGCCCAGGCCTTCAAACAAATGCACTATCAGGATGCAGTGGACCCATATAGTTAAGATGGCGGCAACACAGGTGCAAGAATACCGATGAGACCACCGCTCACAGACTACCAATCCATGGATGGGCGGCTGCTTGGTATATTAATGCACAGTGAAGACTTGTATGCGGCGCTGTTCACACTATGACAATGCACAGCATCCAGTTTTTGTGCTATTTAGTGTAGGCACTCGTAAGGGTGCGGATCCGTGACGAGGATTACGAGCTTACGTATTTGGCCAAAATATCAACTAATACCTCACATTTTATGTGTTTTTTGCACTTAATTTTTCAGGGTGTAGTTGGGCCCATTATGTCTTGTAAACTGTGGTGTCTGTTCACATGGGATGCATCTTGATAGCGCTGGGCAGCCCGCCTGATCTAATAGAAGGGTGTAACTACTAGGCTGTTTAACTGGATGCTGTGCATTGTCATAGTGTGAACAGCGCCGCATACAAGTCTTCACTGTGCATTAATATACCAAGCAGCCGCCCCTCCATGGATTGGTAGGTTGAGCGGTGGTCTCATCGGTATTCTTGCACCTGTGTTGCCTCCATCTTCACTCTATGGGTTCACTGCACCCTGATGGTGCATTTGTTTGAAGGCCTGGGCAGGAGAGCATGTCCGCCTTGTTGATCTATTTTTTTGGAGGATTTTTAAGTCCTCTTTTTGTGCTATTGCTAAACATAGTTGTTTACTCACAATTTTGGAAAGGTACCAAGAATTCTGTCTGGCTCATTTTTGGGATTGTGTGTGAAATTATGTTCAATTTCTTTTATTCTGTTCCAATACACACAAAGGAAATAAACCTATGTATCACAAAACGCGGGGAAATGTAATAATGTTCTGGGAGCAAACATTTTCTGGAATAATTTCAAGGGTGCCAACACTTTCAACCATGACTGTAATGTATAGGACAGGACGGTAGGTGCACGATATGGCAGTATATATAGGGTTATTACAGGTCCTGCCACCGGTGTGTATAATGTATAGCACAGGATACCATGGTCATCTCTTCATGTATCGGCCGCCCCTCTGCTGACGCGTGTCTCCTCTTCTCTTTATAGAAGCCTCTCGGGGAGCAGTTTCGGAAAGAGGTTCATATCAAGAATCTTCCATCGCTGTTCCAGAAGAAGGTGCGGCCGGCCGTGGATGCGGACACCATATTGGAGAGCAGCGCGGAAGTCACTCCCGGGGTTATTCCAGCCATGATTTGAGGTTGGAGCAGCAGGGAGGGTCTCCGCACCTCCAGGGTCCTCAGTAGGAGAGGGCGCCAGTCGCTGACCTCCGTGCAGTAATATCCTCCCCCCCATGGGGGCCACATTATGGACCAACATTCCTGGACTGATGTCGCTAATGCTCTCTGTGCAGCATCGTCAGACTGGGAGGGGATGGGGTTAACAGCGCCGCCGTATAGGTCATATGAGAGCTGCTGCCAAAATACTACAACTCCCAGCCTGGAGCGCATGGGATTTTCTCTGACTTACCGATGTAACATTAACCCTCTGCCGGCCCGAACCACATATTTATTATTTTTATGCAGGTTCTTCATTATACTTCCCATTTCTAAGCTAAATATAACTATTGACGAGAGAAAGAGCGAGCGAGACCGCACTGCCGAGACGTCAGTAACCAATTGACAGCAACCACGGGTCCGACTCTGGCAAATATAGAGCCTCCCCTCGTAATGACTGTAGGACAGGAGACATAAGTTCCAGCAAAAAGTGGATAAACCACCACAATATTCTCCCAGTATAATAGATTCAGCAATAGAGAAAAAATGTATAAAACATAACCTTTAATGTTATCCAAATAAAAGCTACCAATTGATAAGTGAATATAGTGAATTTAAAAAAATCACTCTATCAAAGTATCACAGACTATGTGCTCAAGAGTCCACAAAAATCCACCATCGGACTCAAGTGCACACATACATGTGATTGTCTCAATCCTGAGAATTAGGCATATTCCGTTAGGACAACATTGTCTCAATTATTTACCTATTCCCCAGCAATACACAATAGATGATCCTTTTTCAAAGGTCAATCTGACCCCTATCTTTATAAGATTATGGACCAAGGACAAAAATATACATATACACTTAATTGTATTGCTGCAAGAAAAACATAAAGACAATGTTTCAAATAATTAATATGGAACAATCTCGCCCATATTTGTAGAAGGTGTCAGGTGTGTCCTTTTTCCTTTGGAGTCTAGGTAGGTCAGGAAAATTCAGGATCTCATCGTATTAAGCCCTGTCTGAGCTATTATAACCTGACCCCATGACTCCCGCCCTTGCAAGGGCAGTCCACAGCTGACCCTCAATGTTAGAAGCCCTGTTTATCCCTGTGCATACCAACGCGTTTCGTCATTCACTGACTCCTCAGGGGACAAGCTAGCACATTTTGGGCATAACTGAGAAAAGACCAGGCCGCCTCTCTGATGATAGTAGTCTGTCGGCGCCTGGTATGTCCGTCTATATATAGCAGATTAACGATTGCACATTGTGCTCACCTGCGTCCTGGAACGCACGCCATCCACCCACTCTCTGAGACGCATACCTCATTTCCGGTTCTCGCGTTCCGGAAGTGGATGCGTCGTCATCTGGGACGCGTCATTCGACTCCGCCCCTCAAAAAACTACTCAATATCCAAGTAACCAACTATGCCACGGATGCGTTCCAAGTCATGACGCATCTCATATCGCAACTGCGTCCAGGACCATTTTGCGTCCCAGAATGTAATACTGTTATGATTTGGTAGCTGAGGAGAGCAAGCAAAAACGGTAATACACCAGAGAGGTTGGAATCTACTGGATTGCAGTACCCTGACTAACCACCACAACTAAAGGCAGCCGTGGAGCGTACCTACGTTGGTCCTAGACGCCTCGTCACAGCTTGAGAGGCTAACTACACCTAAAGATAGAAAGAGGAAAGCTATCTGCCCCGGAGCAGATCCCCAAAGAACATAGGAAGCCCCCAAAAATGTAATGGCGGTTAGACAAGAAGAAATACTGACACAGACAGAAAATAGTATGAGCAAACGTTGGGGCCCAATCTGCCTAGACAGAAAAGGATAGGAAGGATACTTACTGCAATTCCAAAAAACCCTAAAAAAGCCAACGCTACTATTTGCAAAAACACCTGAGATCACACGACCTCTACCACCTAAATTAGTTCTCTGGTGTAACAAAACTAAGCCGCAGCCACAGAAAAAAATGGAAAAGGCAAATGAACAAACAACAGTGGCTCCAGAGGAACCGAGAGGAGACCAAGCCCCCCGGGGAGGGGAACCTGGCCAACCTCACAGAAATGCAGAGAAAAATGCAAATGGCAAGCACAAAAAACAGAAAATATCTTATCTGAGAGCAGGAGAAGAGGCAAGACTCAGCAAGCTTCCAAGTGAACCAGGAAACAACGTTGAGACAAGAACAATTGATCACCGGCAACCATGATGGGGGGAAACCTCCCTTATATCCAGCCAGTCTGTACTTCCTGATTGCCAATCCTCATTGAATGGTTCAGTACTGTTTGTAACCACCAGAGGGAGCTTCTGCTCAGAATTCATTTCTAACACATTCATAACACCATCCCATGTTCCTGTATCTTCTTCATCCTCGTCACTCTGGCCATCCCATGTTTCTGTATCTTCTTCATCCTCCTCACTCTGACCATCTCATGTTTCTGTATCTTCTTCATCCTCCTCACTCCGACCATCCCATGTTCCTGTATCTTCTTCATCCTCGTCACTCTCGCCATCCATGTTCCTGTATCTTCTTCATCCTCATCACTCTCGCCATCTCATGTTTCTATATCTTCATCCTCCTCACTCTCACCATCCCATGTTTCTGTATCTTCTTCATCCTCCTCACTCTGACCATCTCATGTTTCTTTATCTTCTTCATCCTCCTCACTCTGACCATCCCATGTTCCTGTATCTTCATCCTCGTCACTCTCGCCATCCCATGTTTCTATATCTTCATCCTCATCACTCTCGCCATCTCATGTTTCTATATCTTCATCCTCCTCACTCTCACCATCCCATGTTTCTGTATCTTCTTCATCCTCCTCACTCTGACATCCCATGTTTCTGTATCTTCTTCATCCTCCTCACCCTTCGCCATCCCATGTTTCTGTATCTTCTTCATCCTCCTCACTCTGACCATCCCATGTTTCTGTATTTCTTCATCCTCCTCACTCTGACCATCTCATGTTTCTATATCTTCATCCTCGTCACTCTCGCCACCTCATGGTTCTGTATCTTCTTCATTCTCGTCACTCTGACCATCTCATGTTTCTATATCTTCATCCTCGTCACTCTCGCCACCTCATGGTTCTGTATCTTCTTCATCCTTGTCACTCTCGCCACCTCATGGTTCTGTATCTTCTTCATCCTCGTCACTCTGACCATCTCATGTTTCTATATCTTCTTTATCCTCGTCACTCTCACCACCTCATGTTTCTGTATTTTCTCCATCCTCGTCACTCTCGCCACCTCATGGTTCTGTATCTTCTTCATCCTTGTCACTCTCGCCACCTCATGTTTCTGTATATTCTTCATCCTCGTCACTCTCTCCATCTCATGGTTCTGTATCTTCATCCTCGTCACTCTCGCCATCTCATGTTTCTGTATCTTCATCCTCGTCACTCTCGCCATCTCATGTTTCTGTATCTTCTTCATCCTCGTCACTCTCTCCACCTCATGTTTCTGTATCTTCATCCTCGTCACTCTCGCCACCTCATGTTTCTATATCTTCTTCATCCTCGTCACTCTCGCCACCTCATGTTTCTGTATATTCTTCATCCTCGTCACTCTCTCCATCTCATGGTTCTGTATCTTCATCCTCGTCACAGAAACATGAGATGGAGAGAGTATCTTCTTCATCCTCGTCACTCTGTCCATCTCATGTTTCTGTATCTTCTTCATCCTCGTCACCTCATGTTTCTGTATATTCTTCATCATCGTCACTCTCGCCACCTCATGTTTCTATATCTTCTTCATCCTCGTCACTCTCGCCACCTCATGTTTCTGTATATTCTTCATCCTAGTCACTCTCTCCATCTCATGGTTGTGTATCTTCATCCTCGTCACTCTCGCCATCTCATGTTTCTGTATCTTCTTCATCCTCGTCACTCCATCTCATGGTTCTGTATCTTGATCCTCGTCACTCTGACCATCTCATGTTTCTTTATCTTCTTCATCCTCATCACTCTCACCATCTCATGTGTCTGTATCTTCTTCATCCTCATCACTCTCTCCATCTCATGGTTCTGTATCTTCATCCTCGTCACTCTCGCCATCTCATGTTTCTGTATCTTCTTCATCCTCGTCACTCTCGCCACCTCATGTTTCTGTATCTTCTCCATCCTCATCACTCTCTCCATCTCATGGTTCTGTATCTTCATCCTCGTCACTCTGACCATCTCATGGTTCTGTATCTTCTTCATCCTCGTCACTCTCGCCACATCATGGTTCTGTTCTTCTTTATCCTCATCACTCTCGCCACATCATGGTTCTGTTCTTCTTCATTCTTGTCACTCTCACCACCTGAAGTTTCTGTATCTTCTTCATCCTCGTCACTCTCGCCACATCATGGTTCTGTTCTTCTTCATCCTCGTCACTCTCAACACCTCAAGTTTCTGTATCTTCTTCATCCTCGTCACTCTCACCATGTCGCTCTGTTTCTGAATCAATTTCACGTCCTTCCACCTCATCATGAGAATCGGTCTCGCTTTCTTCTAAATCCTCATGCAGTGTGGGGTCTGCAGCATCATCATCAATCATCCATCCAGCCAGGAAGGTATTGGGGCCGGGGATGTCCTGACAATCTGGTGAGGAGGGAGACATGAAACTAAGAGCTGCGCCTCTCCGATCACTCCTTCCTGACGGAGGGTTAAGGCATGTGATCGGTCAGGACAGATTCCATCCCCAAGAGTGCCCCCTTGGGATCTAAATTTAGTCCTGAAGGCATTAACAAAACCTCCCTTTGAGCCTCTGCGCAAAGCACCAGTTAAGAAAGTCACTCTAAAGACATCTCTATTGGTGGCCCTAACATCGACCCAACCGCATACACCAGATGTTAAACTGGTTCTGGTTCCGTATTTGGCCGTATCCAGAATATGGAATAAGAGTGGGTCCTTATTTGTGTCATTTCGGGGGATTAGGAAGGGCCTAAAGGTGACAAGGGGTACAGTAGCTAGATGGATCAGGGACGCCATTAGCTTAGCCTACTCTTCCAGTAATGTGTCCGTTCCCGAGAACCTGAAGGCTCATTCCACCAGGACCGTGGTGACTTCCAGGGCTGAGAAGGCGGAAGTGTCTATTGACGGGATATGTAAGGCAGCGACATTGGTCCTCTCCTTCCACCTTCTAAAAGCATTATCACCTGGCTCTGTCTGCCCCTGATGGCCTGTCCTCTTGGAGAAATATCTTACATGTGGTGATCCCTCACTAAGGTGTTTGTATATAAGTCTCAGGTGGTGCTGTTACGGGAGAAGGGGAAAAATCTTAGTTACTTACTGGTGACGGGATTTTACAGAGCCCATGGGCGGGAATTCCAACGCGCTTCCGGTAAGCATGAGTTAACTGCAGCTGTCAGAGATTGACAGCGGCATTTAACTAGTTAACAGCTGCGGGTGGATCGCGATTCCACCCACGGCTGTTGCGGCCACTGTCAGCTGACATGTGCTTGGAAGAGGAGTCCAACATCGGCGTACTATTACGCCCGATGTCGGAAAGGGGTGAAGGGAAAAAAAAAAGTATTGGTGATGTATTACTGACTGTCTGGAGGTCTCATGCTCTGAAAATCAACTGATGCGGGGAGAGGTACCGCCTTTTTATTCAGTAGGTGTCCTGTCCTTGATGGGCGGTTACCCTCTCTCAGGTAAGTAACTACGTTTTTTCTCCTAGAACATTATTACATTTCCCCGTGTTTTCTTATACTCAGGTTTGTTTCCTTTGTGTCTATTGAAACAACAGAAAAAAAGGCAAATTGGACAAAATTTTGCACAAAACCCCCAAAATGAGCCGGACAGAACTGTTGGCGCCCTCCTTAATATTTGGTCACGGTCTTTAGAATAAATAACTGCGATCAGTCGCTTCCTGTAACCATCACAAGCTTCTTTATCCTCTCAGCTGGAATTTTGGGCGACTTCTTTTGCAATCTGCTCCCGGTCTCATGTGAAGGCGCCTTCTCCCATCAGCGATTGTGAGATCTCTCCACAGGGGATCAATGGGATTTAGATCCGGACTTATTGTCGCCACTTCAGAACTCTCCACTTTGTTTCCTTCCATTTCTGGGGGCTTCTTGAAGTTTGTTTGGGGTCATTGTCCTGCTGGAAGACCCATGACCTAGGATGCACATCCAGCTGTCTGACCCCAGGCACTACATTACCAAAGGATTTTTTGGGTGGCAATCTTCAGATTTCATGATGCCTTGCACACAGTCAAGGCCCCCAGTACCAGAGGCTGCAAAACAACCCTAGAATATCTGTGAGCCTCCACCATACCTGACTGTAGGTACTGTGTACTTTTTTTTGTAGACCTCATTACATTTTCAGTAAACAGTGGAATTATGTGCTTTACCAAAAAGCACATAATTCCCAGGAGGATTTTGGTTACTCGCGTACATTTTGGCAAATTGCCATCTATCTTTTCTATGTCTCTGTGTCAGCAGTGGCGTCCTCACGGATCTCCTGCCATAGCATTTCATTCAGATGTGGATGGATAGTTGGCGCTGACACTGATGCCCCCTGAACCTGCAGACAGCTTGAATACATTTGGACCTTGTTTAGGGCTTATCCACTATCCGGTCTATCCAGTGTTACAACCGTTAATCAATTAATCGTCGTCCACGTCCAGGGAGATTAGCTGCATCGCCATGGGTTGTAAAATTCTTGATTATGTTGTGCACCGTGGACAAAGGAACATTAAGATCTCTGGAGATGGACTTGTTATCTTGACAACCAACATTGAAGAATTTTTGTACCAGGGCTAGGGCCTGGTTTTTTCCTCGATGTATAGGTCCATGTGCCCATATGGCAATAGCAGGGTACATCCGCTTAGGGAGACACACAAGTTGGTCCTTTTTCCAGAGACCATTGTCCATACGTGCCCCATCAGCCTTCCACTGCTTCACCTCTTCTTTTGGAGACATTCTCTGCATTGTCATTAAGCGGTCTCGCGGGGTCTGACAGAAAACCTCAGTCTCTTTGAGATCATCAGGTTCTTGTAGAGTCAGGATCTCTTGCAACTGTTTACGCTGGGAGCGTGTGGTCACCATAGTTGGTATGGTTAGTTCAACGGGCAGAAGGGCTGCGGCCTTTGCTTGCATATCCGCAAATACGTTGTCAATAGTCTGTGGACTGTTCCTAGGACCGTGCGTCTTGACTTTGATAATGGCCACCTGAGTAGGCAATTTGATCGATTCCATGAGGGTTTTAACAGCTTCAGCATTTTCCACTGGAGTTCTGGCAGTAGTAATAAACCCTTGATTGGCCCATAGAGCTCCAAAATTGTGAGCAATACCAAATGCATACCGTGAGTCCGTGTATATATTAGCCCGTCTGTCTTTGGCCAAAGTACATGCAGTAGACAGAGCCTGAAGTTCTGCTTCTTGTGCTGACTGTGATGGTGGGAGCGCAGCTGCGTGCACTACAGTGTCCTCTGTGGTGACAGCATATCCCGTGTGGAATCTTCCAAACTCATCAGCATATCTTGAATCATCCGTGTATAACACCAGATCGGGATTTGGAAGTGGATTCTCACTGACATTTGTCGGAGAAGCTGTTTCTTCAGTCAGAAGTTGGGAACAATCATGTTGGAGATAATCCTCATCACTGCCATCTTTCTTGGGGACCTGCAGTAAAGTAGCGGGGTTGATTGTAGCACAGCGATGCAACTTGATGATACTCAGGCCACAGGGTCGAGGCGGGCCGAATAATAGTCCACTGGTCGTTGCCTATTGCCATGTGATTGTATAAGTACACCTGCTGCGTTGTCCTTCATTCTCAGACACCTACAAATGGAACGGTGGAGTATAGTCCGGGATGCCCAAGGCAGGGGCGGAAGCAATAAGCCACTTTAATTCAGAGAAGGCACAACGAAGGCTTTCCATACAAACCGGTGATCTGTCCTTATAGTTCATTATACCGTCTCTTAAGGCATTATAAAGGGGTTGCATTATGCGGGATGCATCCGGTATCCACTGACAACACTAAGTACATAGTTCATTTTCATCTTTTGGGAAAGGAAGGGAGCTTACAGCTATTTTTCTTTCTTCTGTGAGGTGTCTGACACCCTGAAGGAGACAGTGACCCAAAAATATCACTTGACCAAGACAGAACTGAAGTTTCGAGGCCGAAACCCGACAATTCAGATCTGCCAGATGCTTCAGAAGACTAATAATAGCAACATGGCTTCCTGCTCCGTCCATACACACAACAAAAATCATCCACATACTGGAGCAGCGTGACATGGGGGTGGTCCATTATCAGGGTAAAAGACACTCGCCCATAATTTTTTTACAAACTAATTGGGACTATTTAGGGCCCTTTGTGGCAGAACTGTCCACATCAGTTGTCCTCCCTGATAAATAAATACAAACAGAAATTCACAATCTTGGTGTAATAGAATACTAAAAAACACATTGGAAAATCGATAACTGTGAACCAAGCAGCATCCTGAGATATCTGGAACAAAAGAGAATATATATATATTAGACACCACTGGAGTTTCCAGATCAGTAACTGCATTAACTGCCCATAATCCTTGTACCAGCCGGTACACAGGGGTTAAGGTGAAGGGGGCTGGAGTCTGCTATGTGGGCACTAATAAGAACTGTCCTTGGAGCTGCAGATGTCTGCTTGTGGAGGTGGGGGCTAGAACTACTGGCTTTTTTTTTTGCTGATACAGAACAAGCTGAATTCTTCTAATTTTTTTTTTTTTTTACTTTTAATACATTGTCCGGAGTGGACAGGGAAAACATACAGGATTACATTCTGGACATCTTCAGTAAGTAATTGTTGGGACCTAGGCATAATAGTAGGAGTATATCGTGATTTCATTGCATATAGTACATATTGACACGGCAGCTGTCCTGCTCTGGTTGCTGGGACCTGTCCTATTTCTACCTGGCCATACGTTTGTATATATGAATTAGATTCGTCCTGTATCATGGGTCCTCCTTTCTGTGAAATTGTTGCGGCCAGTCCTCCAGCATAGCGGAGTTGATTATTTGCAGCATTTACTATGGCCCCAACATGCTGCTTCGTAAGATCCCCTGTCCCTATCCTAAAGAGCACATCATGACGGTGGAGTCCAGGAATAACATTGGAATATATTTCCTGAAAATCTTCTCTTTCCTCTGTGTATCCTGTCTCTGACGAGTGAATAAAGTAGGAGGGGGTGGATGCTCATAACTGCTAGCAATACTAGAGCAGGGACTGGTGCTGGCAGTACAGTCATGGCCAAAAGTTTTGAGAATGACACAAATATTAATTTTTACAAAGTCTACTGCTTCACTTTTTCTAATGGCAATTTGCATATACTCCAGAATGTTATAAAGAGTGATCAGCTTAACAGAAATTACTTGCAAATTCAATATTTGGCTAGAAAATGAACTTTATCCCCCAAAACACATTTCAACATCATTGCAGCCCTGCCTTAAAAGGACCAGCTAACCTCTTTTCAGTGATTGCTCCATTAACACAGGTGTGGGTGTTGATGAGGACATGGCTGGAGATCAATCTGTCATGATTAAGTAAGAATGACACCACTGGACACTTTAAAAGGAGGCTGGTGCTTGGCATCATTGTTTCTCTTCTGTTAACCATGGTTATCTCTAAAGAAACACGTGCAGTCATCATTGCAATGCACAAAAATGGCCTAACAGGGAAGAGTATCACAGCTAGAAAGATTGCACCTCAGTCAACAATCTATCGCATCATCAAGAACTTCAAGGAGAGAGGTTCCATTGTTGCCAAAAAGGCTCCAGGGCGCCCAAGAAAGACCAGCAAGCGCCAGGACCGTCTCTTAAAAGTGTTTCAGCTGTGGGATCGGGCTACCAGCAGTGCAGAGCTTGCTCAGGAATGGCAGCAGGCAGGTGTGAGTGCATCTGCACGCACTGTGAGGCGGAGACTCTTGGAGCAAGGCCTGGTCTCATGGAGGGCAGCAAAGAAGCCACTTCTCTCCAGAAAAAAACATCATGGACAGACTGATCTACTGCAAAAGGTACAGGCAGTGGACTGCTGAGGACTGGGGTAAAGTTATTTTCTCTGATGAATCCCCTTTTCGATTATTTGGGACATCAGGAAAACGCCTCATTCGGAGAAGACAAGGTGAGCGCTACCACCAGTCTTGTCTCATGCCAACTGTTAAGCATCCTGAAACCATTCATGTGTGGGGTTGCTTCTCAGCCAAGGGAATCGGCTCTCACAGTCTTGCCTAAAAACACAGCCATGAATAAAGAATGCTACCAGAATGTCCTCCAAGAGCAACTTCTCCCAACACTCCAAGAGCAGTTTGGCGATCAACAATGCCTTTTCCAGCATGATGGAGCACCTTGCCATAAAGCAAAGGTGATAACTAAATGGCTCAGGGAACAAAACATAGAGATTTTGGGTCCATGGCCTGGAAACTCCCCAGATCTTAATCCCATTGAGAACTTGTGGTCAATCATCAAGAGACGGGTGGACAAACAAAAACCTAAAAATTCTGACAAAATGAAAGCATTGACTGTGCAAGAATGGACTGCTATCAGTCAGGATTTGGTCCAGAAGTTGATTGAGAGCATGCCAGGGAGAATTGCAGAGGTCCTGAAGAAGAAGAGTCAACACTGCAAATATTGACTTGCTGCATTAACTCATTCTAACTGTCAATATAAGCTTTTGTTACTCATATGTTTGCAATTATATTTCTGTCTGTGATAAAAACATCTGTAAAACACACATAAAAAACAGAGGGCAGCAGATCATGTGAAAATATAATATTTGTGTCATTCTCAAAACTTTTGGCCATGACTGTAGTTAATAATAAGTGCCGTCAGCGTTTACCAAGGGAAAAGTTGAGACTACGACACGGCAACAGGTCTCTCTCCACTGAGGATTAGTAACCCGCATACATCACAAATCCACCAAACAGGATCATAGGATGGGGGCGCACTGGCTTTTGGCAACTCAGGATATATTGGTGCCCTGGGTTGAGGGGCACAGAGCTTACAATCGGAAGGAGAGACTTAATTTCCTGGGAAAAGTTCTTATTATCTAGCAGAGAGACCCCTTGTTCCAAATCATCATTGTTAATTATTTGTCTTTCTGGTACTTTCAGTCACTTTCTCAGTTCCTTCCACAAAACATCCAATCTCTGTTATAGTAATAGACAGCTTTCCTTTTTTCATTATAACCATAACACAATCAATCAGAATTCACTTTCTGTTTTCTACCTCCATATCAACGTGCCTTTCTTTCTAACACCTTTGTCTCATAGCGTAGGCTTCATCCTCCCGCCCGCAATAATTCCTTTGCATTTCTCACAGATTTTTTTTCTTTCGTCTCTGAACCATAAGACAGACAGTATCCAGTCCATCACACAAATCCAAACTCTTCTTTAATTAAATATCCTTACCTAAATTGTGCCCAGAGCCGCCGTATAGTCTGTCGCACCGGGCCTATCTATCCCCCACAGGGATGGCCCCACAACACGATACTGTCACGCTGTTACTGCATACATGAGGTCCGGGGTCTATGCTGACCCTAAGCTGGGGTCCTGACTAATCCCTCTACCTGGAGGTACTGTTGATGGTACAGAGGTCCAGGCTGCCAGCGTAATCCCTACCTCCTGAGGATCCCTGAACCTCAGTGATCTAGTCCTGAGAAGGACCCTGATCACAACACCGGGGACTGGAAGGTATATGCCTAGACACAGTAATAGACGAACAAGACAGTACAAGGGGTAAACTAAAATCCACCTTGCATACCAAACTCTCAACACAAAAAACAGAGGGAACACCAACGGGTAAGGAGATAAATGATAAAGAGAGGAGGGGAGAAAAGACCACACCAGGTACTCTTCAATTCAGACTTAACAACACCACGATCCGCTCTGCTGGTCTGCATGAATGCTTTCACCGACATTTCCCTAGCAGACTGGCAGGTATTTGAAGGAATCCAATTACAGCAACATTAATTGCAGCTGGGCGAGGCTGGCTTTGTCTAGCACAGAGAGAGGGAGAATTAACTCCCTCACTGCCGAAAAACACCCAGCACCAGAAACTCAGCTGTGAGAAGTCAGGGTGTGCAATCGCGACGATCTTCGTAGCGACACACCCGTGACAGATACTCAGTGAAAGGAGGAGGGCGTCTTAGACAATCCCTCCGGACACCTCTGGTTATATATATCTATATATTCCTGAGTTACGCATCCTAACCAATCTTCGATCACTTCATCGTGCCTGATTCTAACAGTGATCAGGATTTCAGGATATTTTGACTAAAGAGAGTTACAATCACTGGTCAATCCGGGGTGTCCGTCCCTTATGAGGTACAGTTCGAACACTGGGCCCCCAACGGAACTACACCTCTATATGATTCCACCCGAGAATCATCCCACCATCGGGGACAAACCTCAGATCCTCTTTCCAGCAACAAACACAGGAAAACCACACCAAACGGTCAGTCTGAACAGTATAACTGCCAACTTACCGTGGTTGTGGGGGTGATCAGTCCCAATTTTCCAGTGCTTATGTCCGGTCCGAGGGTCCTTTGTCTTGTTGTCCTCCGGGGTCAGAGGCGTCCCTATATGGGGGCCCCACGTTTGGCGCCAACTGTTGAGGGAGGATCTGAAGTGACCCTTCACGGTTGACCAAGTGACTTTCAAACTATTTCACAGGGTATTGCCGGCAATGACCACACAGAGACTTGTCTCTATTTGGGAGAATCAAAGTAGATTTCTAACCCATGTATTATATCATCAGCTTTTATAGTATTCAGTAAGTTTGTATTTCAACCAATAGTATAAAACCACACCTACAACAATTAACCTATGAAAATGCAAGAAAATTGACCTATAAGAATTACAGGATAATTAACCTATAAGAATACAAGAAAATAGGAAACTACATATATGGTCATGTCTACGTAACATAGGAAAGAACAATAACATACTCAGTTCTCAAAACATTTCTACAGTGATACCACTCAAGGTCTCATATCTTGTCCAAACTGGAGCAGTCTGGTTTTATCACAGCCCATAACCTTTACTCTACTTAAAATCAGAAAAAACTATTTGGCTCTTTACCAGCCAGAAACTATTGCCTAGTAACAGAATTTATCTCATAAAGACAAGATGGAGTTACAAGCACAAAATGGAGCATTCAGTCCTGATCTTTCTTAGTTTACTCCTTCACAATATAGAGGCCATAAACCCACGAGCTCACTCATATACAGGCCATAAGCCCACGAGCCCCCTCATATAGAGGCCAGCTTTATCACCCCAGATTTGCCCCCATTACAAACTGGGAAAGTCTGGGAGAATCAGACCCTCCAAATATGACACAGGCTGCAGGGAGGCCCCCAACATTCACAGCCCCGGCCACTGTGGCCCCATCACCCTGCAGATAGGACCCGCAGGTCCCCGTGTCAGCCCCTCACCCTCCTCCTCTCCAGGTCTTGTACTGCACCACAGCCACTGGCTTGTTCCTCAGCTACGGCCGCAGCCGCTGCTCCACCTGCACATAGAAGCAGTCCATGTCCACCAGAGCCACCACTCGCTGCTGACCAGCATCCATCGGAGGGCGTCACAGCCGGAGACCTGCAGAAACCAGAGACGTCACTGCTGGGGGGAGTAGTGCAAGGAAGAGGTCTGAGGACGGATGGTGGGGGGAGTAGTGGGGAGGAGGTCTGTGAGGACGAATGGTGGGGGAGTAGTGGGGAGGAGGTCTGTGAGGACGGATGGTGGGGGGAGTAGTGGGGAGGAGGTCTGTAAGGACGGATGGTGGGGAGAGTAGTGGTGAGGAGGTCTGTGAGGACGAATGGTGGGGGGAGTAGTGGGGAGGAGGTCTGTAAGGACGGATGGTGGGGGAGTAGTGGGGAGGAGGTCTGTGAGGACAGATGGTGGGGGGAATAGTCGGGGGGGAGGTCGGTGAGGACAGATGGTGGAGGGGAGTAGTCGGTGAGGACGGATGGTGGGGGAGTAGTCGGCGAGGACGGATGGGGGGGGAGTAGTCAGTGAGGACGGATGGTGTGGGGAGTAGTCAGGGGAGGTCTGTGAGGACGGATGGTGGGGGAGTAGTCGGGTGAGGACGGATGGTGGGGGAGTAGTCGGTGAGGACGGATGGTGGGGGGGGAGTAGTCGGGGGAGGTCGGTGAGGACGGATGGTGGGGGAGTAGTCGGGGAGGACGGATGGTGGGGGGAGTAGTCGGTGAGGACGGATGGTGGGGGAGTAGTCGGCGAGGACGGATGGTGGGGGAGTAGTCAGTGAGGACGGATGGTGTGGGGAGTAGTCAGGGGGAGGTCTGTGAGGACGGATGGTGGGGAGTAGTCGGGTGAGGACGGATGGTGGGGAGTAGTCGGTGAGGACGGATGGTGGGGGGGAGTAGTCGGGGAGGTCGGTGAGGACGGATGGTGGGGGAGTAGTCGGGAAGGTCGGTGAGGACGGATGGTGGGGGAGTAGTCGGTGAGGACGGATGGTGGGGAGTAGTCGGTGAGGACGGATGGTGGGGGAGTAGTCGGGGGGAGGTTGGTGAGGACAGATGGTGGGGAGTAGTCGGTGAGGACGGAAGGTGGGGGAGTAGTCGGGGGAGGTCGGATGGTGGGGAGTAGTCGGTGAGGACGGATGGTGGGGAGTAGTCGGTGAGGACGGATGGTGGGGGAGTAGTCGGGGAGGTCTGTGAGGACGGATTTTGGGGGAGTAGTCGGTGAGGACGGATGGTGGGGGAGTAGTCGGTGAGGATGGATGGTGGGGGGAGTAGTCGGTGAGGACGGATGGTGGGGAGTAGTCGGTGAGGACGCATGGTGGGGGAGTAGTCGGTGAGGACGCATGGTGGGGGACTAGTCGGTGAGGACGGATGGTGGGGGAGTAGTCAGTGAGGACGGATGGTGGGGGAGTAGTCAGTGAGGACGGATGGTGTGGGAGTAGTCGGGAGGAGGTCTGTGAGGACGGATGGTGGGGGGAGTAGACGGGGGAGGTCGGATGGTGGGGGGAGTAGTCGGTGAGGACGGATGTGGGGGGAGTAGTCGGGGTAGTTCGGTGAGGACAGATGGTGGGGGGAGTAGTCGGGAGGACGGATGGTGGGGGAGTAGTCGTGGAGGACGGATGGTGGGGGGAGTAGTTGGTGAGGACGGATGGTGGGGGAGTAGTCGGCGAGGACGGATGGTGGGGGAGTAGTCAGTGAGGACAGATGGTGTGGGGAGTAGTCAGGGGGAGGTCTGTGAGGACGGATGGTGGGGGAGTAGTCGGGGAGATCGGTGAGGATGGATGGAGGGGGAGTAGTCGGTGAGGACGGATGGTGGGGGGAGGTCGGTGAGGATGGATGGTGGGGGGAGTAGTTGGGGGAGGTCGGTGAGGACGGATGGTGGGGAGTAGTCGGTGAGGACGGATGGTGGGGAGTAGTCGGTGAGGACGGCTGGTGGGGGAGTAGTCGGTGAGGACGGATGGTGGGGAGAGTAGTCGGGGAGGTCGGTGAGGACGGATGGTGGGGGAGTAGTCGGTGAGGACGGAAGGTGTGGAAGTAGTTGGGGGAGGTCGGATGGTGGGGGAGTAGTCGGTGAGGACGCATGGTGGGGAGTAGTCGGTGAGGACGGATGGTGGGGGAGTAGTCGGTGAGGATGGATGGGGGAGTAGTCAGTGAGGACGGATGGTTGGGGAGTAGTCGGGAGGAGGTCTGTGAGGACGGATGGTGGTGTGAGTAGTCGGGGGGAGGTCGGATGGTGGGGGGAGTAGTCGGTGAGGACGGATGGGGGGGAGTAGTCGGGTAGTTTGGTGAGGACAGATGGTGGGGGAGTAGTCGGGGGAGGTGGGGGGAGTAGTCGGGAGGACGGATGGTGGGGGGAGTAGTTGGTGAGGACGGATGGTGGGGGAGGTCGGTGAGGACGGATGGAGGGGGAGTAGTCGGTGAGGACGGATGGTGGGGGGAGTAGTTGGGGAGGTCGGTGAGGACGGATGGTGGGGGGAGTAGTTGGGGAGGTCGGTGAGGACAGATGGTGGGGGAGTAGTCGGTGAGGAAGGCGATGGGGGAGTAGTCGGTGAGGACGGTAGGTGGGGGAGGTCGGTGAGGACAGATGGTGGGGGAGTAGTCGGTGAGGACGGAAGGTGGGGGAAGTAGTCGGGAGGATGGTGGGGGGAGTAGTCGGAAGAGGTCTGTGAGGACGGATGGTGGGGAGAGTAGTCGGGGGAAGGTCGGATGGGTGGGGGAGTAGTCGGTGAGGACAGATGGTGGGGGAGTAGTCGGTGAGGACGGATGGTGGGGGGAGTAGTCGGGGAGGTCGGTGAAGACGGATGGTGGGGGGGATATCGGGGTAGTTCGTGAGGACAGATGGTGGGGGAGTAGTCGGGGAGGATGGTGGGGGAGTAGTAGTGTGAGGACGGATGGTGGGGGGAGTAGTCGGGTGTTCGGTGAGACAGATGGTGGGGGAGTAGTCGGGGAGGATGGTGGGGGGAGTAGTCGGTGGTTCGTGAGGACAGATGGTGGGGAGTAGTCGGGAGGATAGTGGGGGAGTAGTCGGAGGAGGTCTGTGAGGACGGATGGGGGGTGGAGGTCGGATGGTGGGGGAGTAGTCGGTGAGGACGGATGGTGGGGAGTAGTCGGGGAGGATGGTGGGGGGAGTAGTCGGGAAGAGTCTGTGAGGCGGATGGGGGGGAGTAGTCGGGGGGAAGGTCGGATGGGGGGGAGTAGTCGGTGAGGACGGATGGTGGGGGAGAGTAGGGTAGTGCGGTGAGGACAGATGGTGGGGAGTAGTCGGTGAGGACGGATGGTGGGGGGAGTAGTCGGTGAGGACGGATGGTGGGGGAAGTAGTCGGTGAGGACGGATGTGGGGGGAGTAGTCGGTGAGGACGGATGGTGGGGGGAGTAGTATCGGTGAGGACGGATGGTGGGGGAGTAGTCGGTGAGGACGGATGGTGGGGGGGAGTAGTCGGTGAGGATGGATGGTGGGGGGAGTAGTTGGTGAGGACTGGTGGGGAGTAGTCAGGGGAGGTCTGTGAGGACGGATGGTGGGGGAGTAGTCGGTGAGGAGATGGTGGGGGGGAGTAGTCAGTGGGAGGTTGTGAGGAAGGATGGTGGGGGGTAGTAGTCGGTGAGGACGGATGGTGGGGGGAGTAGTTGGTGAGGACGGATGGTAGGGAGTAGTCAGGGAGGTCTGTGAGGACGGATGTGTGGGGAGTAGTCGGGAGGTCTGTGAGGACGGTGGGGAGTATAGTCGGTGAGGACGATGTGGGAGTAGTCAGGGAGGTCTGTGAGGACGGATGGTGGGGGGAGTAGTCGGTGAGGACAGATGGATGGGGGAGTAGTCAGGGGAGTTCTGTAGAGGAGTGGGGAGTAGTCGTGAGGACGGATGGGGGGGGGAGTAGTCGGTGAGGAGATGGTGGGGGAGTAGTTGGTGGAGGACGAATGGTGGTGGAGTAGTCGGGGAGTCTGTGAGGACGATGGTGGGGGAGTAGTCGGTGAGACGGATGGTGGGGGGAGTAGTCGGTGGAGTCTGTGAAGACGGATGGTGGGGGAGTAGTCGGTGAGGACGATGGTGGTAGCGGTCGTGAGGACGGATAGTGGGGGAGTAGTCGTGGGAGATCGAGACGATGGTGAGTAGGCGGGGAGTCGGTGAGGACGGATGGTGGGAGGAGTAGGGGAGGTCTGTGGGACGGATGGTGTGGGAGTAGTCGGTGAGGACGGATGGTGGGGGAGTAGTCGGTGGGACGGATGGTGGGGGAGTAGTCGGTGGGACGGATGGTGGGGGAGTAGTCGGTGGGGACGGATGGTGGGGGAGTAGTCGGTGAGGACGGATGGTGGGGGAGTAGTCGGTGAGGACGGATGGTGGAGTAGTCGGTGAGGACGGATGGTGGGGAGGTCTGTGAGGACGGATGTGGGGAATAGTCGTGAGGACGGATGGTGGGGGAGTAGTCGTGAGGACGGATGGTGGGGGAGTAGTCGGTGAGGACGGATGGTGGGGGGAGTAGTCGGTGAGGATAGGATGGTGGGAGTGTCGGAGAGGAGTGTGTGAGGACGGAGGGGGAGTGTCGTGAGGATGGTGGGGAGATAGTGTGCATGGGGAGTAGCATGTGAGGTACTGAGGATGGGGGAGTAGTCGGTGAGGACGGATGGTGGGGGAGTAGTTACAGGGGGGAGTTAGGTGAGGACGGATGGTGGGGGAGTAGTTGGTGAGGACGGATGTGGGGGAGTATTGGTGAGGACGGATGGTGAGGGGAGTAGTCAGGGGGGTCATGTGAGGACGGATGGTGGGGAGTAGTCGGTGAGGACGGATGGTGGGGGAGTAGTCAGGGGAGGTCTGTGAGGACGGATGGTGGAGTAGTAGTCGGTGAGGACGGATTGTGGGGTAGTAGTCAGGGGGAGTCTGTGAGGACGGATGGTGGGGGAGTAGTCGGTGAGGACAGATGGTAGGGAGTAGTCAGGGAGATTCTGTGAGAACGGATAGTGGGGGAGTAGTCGTGAGGACGGAGGGTGGAGGAGTAGTCAGGGGAGGTCTGTGAGGACGATGGTGGGGGAGTAGTCGGTGAGGACAGATGGTGGGGAGAGTAGTTGGTGAGGACGAATGGTGGTTGAGTAGTCGGGGGGAGGTCTGTGAGGACGGATGGTGGGGGAGTAGTCGATGAGAACGGATGGTGGGGGAGTAGTCGGGTGGAGGTCTGTGAAGACGGATGGTGGGGGAGTAGTCGGTGAGGACGGATGGGGAGGTCGGTGAGGACGGATGGTGGGGGAGTAGTCGGTGAGGACGGATGGTGGGGGAGTAGTCGGGGGAGGTCTGTGAGGACGGATGGTGGGAGGAGTAGTCGGGGAGGTCTGTGAGGACGGATGGTGGGGGAGTAGTCGGTGAGGACGGATGGTGGGGGAGTAGTCGGTGGGGACGGATGGTGGGGGAGTAGTCGTGGGAGGTGTTGGAGCGGACGGATGGTGGGACGGGGAGGTCTGTGAGGACGGATGGTGGGAGGAGTAGTCGGGGGAGGTCTGTGAGGATGGGGGGGGGAGTAGTCGGGAGACGATGGTGGGGGAGTTCGGTGAGGACGGATGTGGGGGGAGTAGTCCGGGAGGTCGGTGAGGACGGAGGGTGGGGGGAGTAGTCGGGAGGAGGTCGGGAGGACGGATGGTGGGGGAGTAGTCGGTGGGCGAGTGGGGAGGTCGGTGAGGACGGATGGTGGGGGAGTAGTCGGGGGAGGTTGTGAGGACAGATGGTGGGGGAGTAGTCGGGGAGGCGAAGGTGGGGGAGTAGTCGGGGAGGCGGATGGTGGGGGAGTAGTCGGTGAGGACGGATGGTGGGGAGTATCGGTGAGGACGGATGGTGGGGGGAGTAGTCGGGAGGTCGAGACGGATGTGGGGGAGTAGTCGGTGAGGACGGATGGTGGGGGAGTAGTCGGTGAGGAGGATGGTGAGGGGAGTAGTCGGTGAGGACGGATGGTGGGGGAGTAGTCGGTGAGGACGCATGGTGGGGGAGTATTCGGTGAGGACGATGGTGGGGGAGTAGTCGTGAGGACGGATGGTGGGGAGTGGAGTAGTCGGTGAGGACGGATGGGGGGGAGTAGTCGTGAGGACGGATGGTGGGGGAGTAGTCGGAGGAGGTCTGTGAGGACGGATGGTGGGGGAGTAGTCGGTGGAGGAGGCGATGGTGGGGGGAGTAGTCGGTGAGGACGGATGGTGGGGGAGTAGGGTAGTTCGGTGAGGACGGATGTGGGGGAGTAGTCGGGGTCGTAGGACGGATGGTGGGGGAGTAGTCGGTGAGGACGGATGGGGGGGAGTAGTCGGGGGACGGTGGGATGTGGGGAGTAGTCGGTGAGGACGATGGGTGGGGGAGTAGTCAGGGGAGGTGTTGAGGAGGATGGTGGGGGAGTAGTCGTGAGGAGATGGGGAAGTAGTTGGGGGGACGAAGTCGTGGGAGGAGTAGTGGGGGAGGTCGGTGAGGACGGATGGTGGGGGAGTAGTTCGGTGGGAGGATGGTGGGGAGAGGTGGGGAGTAGTCGGTGAGGACGGATGGTGGGGGGAGTCGTAGGTCGGTGAGGATCGGGATTGGGGTAGTCGGTGAGGCGGATGTGGGGGGAGTAGTCGGTGAGGACGGATGGTGGGGGAGTAGTGGGAGTCGGTGAGGACGGATGGTGGAGGAAGATGGGAGGTCGTGAGGACGGATGGTGGGGGAGTAGTCGGTGAGGACGGATGGTGGGGGTAGTAGTCGGTGAGGACGGATGGTGGGGGAGTAGTCGGTGGGACGGATGGTGGGGGAGTAGTCGTGAGGACGGATTGGTGGGGAGTCGGAGAGGTCGGTGAGGACGGATGGTGGGGGAGTATCGGGTGAGGACGGATGGTGGGGGATAGTCGGTGAGGACGATGTGGGGGAGTAGTCGGTGAGGACGTGTGGTGGGAGTAGTCGTGAGGACGGATGGTGGGGATAGTGGGGGAGAGTGGAGGGGAGGGTGGTGGGGGAGTAGTCGGTGAGGACGGATGGTGGGGGAGTAGTGGTGAGGACGGATGGTGGGGGAGTAGTCGGGTGTGAGGACGGATGGTGGGGGAGTAGTCGGTGAGGACGGATGGTGGGGGGAGAGTGTGAGGGGGAGGTCGTAGTGGAGGAGGGGGAGTAGTCGGTGAGGACGGATGGGGGGATAGTGGTGGGAGGATGGGGTAGCGGTGAGGACAGATGTGGGGAGTATCGGGAGGACTAGGGAGTATCGGGAGGGAGTGGGGAGTCGGTGAGGACGGATGGTGGGGGAGATAGTCGGTGAGGACGGAGTGGGGGGAGTAGTCAGTGGGAGTCTGTGAGAGGATGGGGGGAGTAGTCGTGAGGACGGATGGTGGGGGGAGTAGTCGGGGGGAGGTCGTGAGGACGGATGGTGGGGGAGTATGTCGGCGTGAGGACAGATGGTGGGGGAGTAGTCGGGAGACGATGGTGGGGGTAGGTGAGTGTGTGAGGACGGATGGTGGGGGAGTAGTCGGAGTCGGATGGTGGGGGAGTAGTCGGTGATGTGACGAGATGGTGGGGGAGTAGTCGGTGAGGACGGATGGGGGGAGTAGTCGGTGAGGGTCGTGAGGGAGGTGGGGGAGTAGTCGTGAGGACGGATGGTGGGGGAGTAGTCGGGGAGGTCTGTGAGGACGGATGGTGGGGGAGTAGTCGGGAGGGATGGTGGGGAGTGCGTGAGACGGATGGTGGGGGAGTAGTCGGTGAGGACGGATGGTGGGGAGAGTCGAGGAGGTCTGTGAGGACGGATGTGGGGGGAGTAGTCGGGGGGAGTCGGATGTGGGGGAGTAGTCGGTGAGGACGGATGGTGGGGAGATAGTGGGGGAGTCGGTGAGGACGATGGTGGGGGAGTAGTCGGTGAGGACGGATGGTGGGGAGTAGTCGGTGAGGACGGTGGTGGGGGAGTAGTCGGTGAGGACGGATGGTGGGGGAGGTCGGTGAGGACGGATGGAGGGGAGTAGTCGGTGAGGACGGATGGTGGGGGGGAGTAGTTGGGGAGGTCGGTGAGGACGGATGTGGGGGGAGTAGTTGGGAGGTCGTGAGGACAGATGGTGGGGGAGTAGTCGGTGAGGAGGCTGATGGGGAGTAGTCGGTGAGGACGGATGGTGGGGGGTAGTCGGTGAGGACGATGGTGGGGGAGTAGTCGGTGAGGACGGAAGGTGGGGATGTTCGGTGAGGTCGATGGTGGGGGAGTCGTCGGTGAGGACAGATGGTGGGGGAGTAGTCGGTGAGGACGGATGGTGGGGGGAGTAGTCGGGGTAGTTCGGTGAGGACAGATGGTGGGGTAGCGGGGAGATGGTGGGGAGTAGTTGGTGAGGACGGATGGTGGGGGGAGTATGGGGGTTCGGTGAGGACAGATGGTGGGGGAGTAGTCGGGGGAGGATGGTGGGGGGAGTAGTCGGTGTGGTGAGGACGATGGGGGGGAGTAGTCGGGGGAGGATGGTGGGGGGAGTAGTCGGGAGGAGGTCTGTGAGGACGGATGGTGGGGGGAGTAGTCGGTGAGGGGAGGTCGGTGAGGACGGATGGGGAGGTCGGTGAGGACGGATGGTGGGGGGAGTAGTCGGTGAGGACGGATGGTGGGGGAGTAGTCGGGGGAGGTCTGTGAGGACGGATGGTGGGAGGAGTAGTCGGGGGAGGTCTGTGAGGACGGATGGTGGGGGAGTAGTCGGTGAGGACGGATGGTGGGGGTAGTAGTCGGTGGGGACGGATGGTGGGTGGAGTAGTCGGTGAGGACGGATGGTGGGGGAGTAGTCGGGGGAGGTCTGTGAGGACGGATGGTGGGAGGAGTAGTCGGGGGAGGTCTGTGAGGACGGATGGTGGGGGAGTAGTCGGTGAGGACGGATGGTGGGGGAGTAGTCGGTGAGGACGGATGGTGGGGGAGTAGTCGGTGAGGACGGATGGTGGGGGAATAGTCGGTGAGGACGGAAGGTGGGCGAGTAGTCGGTGAGGACGGATGGTGGGTGTGATGAAACGGTGCACACACACGACGGCTGCTGCCGTCCGACCCGGTAAACTGCAGGGATTTATAATTATCCCACTTCCACTTAGGAACTTGCAGCTCTCTGGCTCCCCCCTTACCCTCAGGTCAGTCAGGGAACTGCACCTAGGATAATCAGTCGCCAGACGGGTCACTTGGATGTGTGCTGGCTATTGGGCACGCTGCAGTGAGGAAATTATAATTACTCCTTGCCGCAGCCGGGTAATACACATATAATATCCGCTCCGTCACTGCCAACGCCACCCCATATGTCAACACTTACCACCCCCTTCTTTTAAGCTGCCACCAGCTACGGTTTTGCTTACTGAACAATTTATCAAAAGGGTCCGTAGCAACCCCAAAACAGTAGCGTAGTGCTTCAGGCACGTGCAAATTCGTTTATAGAGCAGGAGAAACAAACTAATAAATTTATAGGTTTATTCCTTAAAAAAACAGGCAGTGCTTATACAATATAAAAAGATGGAACAAACTGAGACAATATTGTTATGTACAAGACAATTAGAAAATAAAAGGGGTTAACATAAGGAAGATCAACTTACAGTTCTTAGATCATAGTAGGCAAGCCATGCGGTCGGGGGAGGGGAGACATCACAATGCATCACAGAGCTGCTATAAGTCTGGTGTCCAGGGCAGATCTGAGCCAGAATACCTGGCCCCTACCTTATAGACCTGTGGCCGTGACATCATAAACGGGTGGGAGTTACCAGGGTCCTCCTCTTGCTCTAAGGGTTACTCTTAGTTCAGAAAACTCAAAACTTTCATAAATAAGAGATGGAGTCTCATACAGCGATGCAGAGCATACCATTGTACTCCGCAAGATGTTGGCGTGCATTTAAGTCTAAACGCAGAGTGCCTGGGTGGATCGGCTAAGCAGAAATCTGTTTCTTAGGTTCTGCTGGTGCCAGCGCTTAGAAACTTCACTGATCCCTGGATTCACCGATGAATTGGCAGATATGAAAATTTCATACTTATAACATACACAGGAGCCAAGATTTTTGATCTTGAATAACTACCATGCAACAAAGGAACAGACCATGTGGCTTGTTAGCCGCTTTCAGCCGGCCTCCCTGTGGGGGCTAACCACCTGGAATCAGATTACACAGAGTGTGTAGTGAGCTGAAGGGGGGGGGAAGCCCACAGGCTGCAAAGCCTAATGAATGCAGTAGCTGTGGAGACTTCTAGAGAAGTACAGGATATGGAGCTTGCAGGATCATCACACCTCCCCCCTTAGAGGGCGCTAAGGAGGCATGACCTGCCGGTAATCCGACATGCGCACCTCAGCTGGTTCGCCACGTCGTGACAACCCATCAGCATTCCCATGTTCGCTGCCTTTCTTGTGTTGTACGGCAAAATCATACTGCTGTAGGGCAAGGCTCCAGCGTAGCAACCTACCATTGGTTCCGGACACTGTGTGCAGCCAGCTCAGAGGGTTGTGGTCGGTGACCACCTTGAAGGTGCGCCCGTACAGGTAGGGCTGCAAACGTTGCAGTGCCCAGACCATGGCCAGGCACTCCTTCTCGATGGTGGAGTATGCCACTTCCCTTGGCAGAAGTTTCCGGCTCAGGTACAACACGGGGTGCTCCTGGTTCCCCGAATCAACCTGGCTGAGTACAGCACCGAGGCCAAATTCGCTGGCGTCAGTCTGTACCAGGAATGGCCGACTGCTGTCGACGGCTTTCAACACTGGAGAGCTGCACAGGGCTGTTTTCAAAGCTCGGAATGCCGCCTCACAGCCATCTGTCCAGTTGACTGTTTGGGGTAGACCGCCCTTGGTGAGGTCCGTCAAGGGTTTTGCAATGGCGCTATAGTTCGGTACGAAACGCCTATAGTACCCTGCAGTGCCCAGGAAGGACTTCACCTGCTTTTTGGTCCTGGGGGTGGGCCAGGTCACGATCGCGTCCACTTTCTCGGGCTCTGGACTCATGGAACCCCCGCCTACCCGGTGCCCCAGGTAGTGGACCTCCCTCATGCCCATCTGGCATTTTCCCGGCTTGATGGTCAGACCTGCCTGGTGAATACGCTTGAGCACCTCCTGGAGATGCTGAAGGTGTTCCTCCCAGGTGGAACTGAAGACGGCAATGTCGTCCAGGTACGCCACAGCGTACTCCTCCAGTCCCTGAAGCAGGTGGTTGACCATCCGCTGAAAAGTGGCAGGGGCATTCTTCATGCCGAAAGGCATGACCGTGGACTCGTACAGTCCAAAAGGGGTGATAAAGGCGGATTTCTCCTGCGCCGCAGGGCTCAGGGGAATCTGCCAGTATCCCCGGCTTAAATCCATGATGGATATGTACTTGGCATTCGCCAACCGCTCCAGCAGATCCTCGATGCGTGGCATTGGGTGCGCATCAGAGGTAGTGATGGCGTTGAGCCCCCTGTAGCCCACGCAGAACCGGGTGGTCCGATCCTTTTTGGGCACGAGAACTACAGGTGAGGCCCACGCGCTTTTGGACGGCCGGATCACCCCCAGCTGCAACATCTCCTGGATCTCCTGGCGCATAATCTGCTGCACTTCCTCAGAGATCCGATAAGGTGTCCGCCGTAACGGGACGCGATTCCCGATGTCCACCTAGTGGACCGCCAACTTGGTCCTTCCGGGTCGGTTTGTGAACTCGGCCCGGAAGGGTTCCAGAGTGGTCAGCAACTGCAACCGCTGGGAGACGGTTAGCGAGGCATTTACCTCTATGTCCTCAATGGACCCATTGGCCTGGGCTTGGGCCAGCATGTCCAGGAGGGGATCCTCTTCCCCGTCCTCGGGCAGATTGCAGACCGGTAGGACGCAGGCTTCACGTTCGTGATGGGCCTTCATCATGTTGACGTGAAAGGCCTTGCGCCTACCCCGAGTGTGGTCAAGCGTGACCACGTAGGTGGCTGGGTTGAGCTGTTGGTGCACGACGTACGGGCCTTCCCAGGCTGCCTGAAGCTTATCCTTTGGTACGGGGACCAGCACCCACACCTTTTGACCCACCTGGTAGGTCCGCTTCAGGGCGTTCTGGTCGTACCAGTGCTTCTGGTCAGCCTGAGCCTGCGTCATGTTGTCATGCACCAACTGCGTCAAGGTCTGCATCTTGTCGCGGAAGCGCATGACATAATCCACGATGGACACTTCTGTGGGGTTTGGCTCATCTTCCCAGGATTCTCTTATCAACCCAAGGGGTCCCCGGACTCGCCTACCATACAGGAGCTCGAAGGGGGAGAACCCCGTCGAGGCCTGCGGGACTTCTCTGTAAGCAAATAGCAGGTGTGGGAGGTACCGCTCCCAATCGCATCCCTGGGTCTCAACCAGCATGCGGAGCATCTGTTTGAGGGTACCGTTAAAGCGCTCACACAAACCATTGGTCTGTGGGTGATACGCACTCGATACCATACGCGTCACCTGCATTTTGCTGCAGAGAGCCTTCATTAGGCGAGACATAAATTGGGTCCCTTGATCGGTAAGCATCTCCCTGGGAAATCCTACCCGTGAAAAGATGGTCACCAGTGCATCCGCCACCTTATCTGCCCTAGTTGAGGACAGAGCTACTGCCTCGGGTACCAGGTAGCGTAGTCTACCACAGTAAGGATGTATTGCTTTCCAGAGCTGCTGGGGACGGCCAGCGGGCCCACAATGTCCACCGCGATCCTCTGGAAAGGCTCCTCTATCACTGGCAACGGGATCAGGGGAGCCTTAAGAGCAGACCCCGCCTTCCCCACTCTTTGACAGGTGATACAGGAGCAGCAGTAGTTAGTCACATCTGTCCCCATCTTGGGCCAATAGAAGTGTTGAGACAGCCGTGCCTTAGTTTTGCTGATCCCCAAGTGTCCAGCGAGTGGAATCTCATGGGCAATCCTCAACAACTCACCTCGGAACTGGTGCGGGACGACCAGCTGTTTTTCCCTCAACCACTCCTTTTGGGAATCTCCGGGTACTGTCTCCCGGTACAACCTTCCTCGTTCCCAGAACACCCTCTCCTTATCAGTCACGGAGGTGGGCGTCTCGGCGAGGTGCCTCAAGTTCTCCAGGCTCGCATCTGAGTGCAGAGCGGCCTGGAACTCCTGGCTGGAGGCAGCCAGAAGGGACGTCAGGGTTCCTTCCTCACTGGGACCCTCTGGGACCGGCTCTGGGTCCAATTCTGGTTCAGTCTCTCCTGTAGCGGAGGAGGGTCCAGATGGTAGGGCGCTACCTGCGATCCGGGCATTCTGACTGCGGGTGACAGCAGCTACATATGCCGTCTCCCCGGGGGTTTCTATAGACCCATCAGCCTGCGCTGCTATGGGCTCTACCTCCCCATCCACCCCCAACACTTCAGGAGCAGTGCTACTTATGGGCCAGTTACCTTCCTCGGTGGCACTGGTCAGTGTCATGGCGTCACCTTCCTCCCGGTTCCCATGCACCTCCCCATTTCCTTGAGCACTGTCGCTTGCTCCTGCTAGGGGTTCCTCAGCCGTCTCACTCCGCAGAGCGACGGGACTGAACGCTCCTGTACCTGTGGACACATCTACCACTTCAGAGAAAGGGTTAACAGATTCAGATGGCACAGATACATCACTATCAACATCAGTCCTAGGGAAAGAAAGGTTATCAGTTGCATCATCACTTCGCAAAGCATTAGCAGGTAACACAATCAGTTTCCCATCATCATCAACATCATGGTTAACGTTAACCTTATCATCAGATTGGGAAGGGGTGTCAGGGACATAGTACGCCACCATCCTCCCCAGATCAGTCCCCAATAAAACATCAGAGGGCAGGTTTTCGGACACCCCCACTTCCTTCACCCCGCTCCAGGCACCCCAGTCAATGAAAACTCGGGCTATCGGCAAGAGGTAGTGGACGCCCCCAATCCCTGTGACAGTTAAGGTTTTCCCGGAATCAACTCTTCAGGGGCCGCCAGTTCGGGTCGGATGAGGGTTCGCTCAGCCCCGGTGTCCTTGAGGCCTGTAGCAAGACGGGCCCCCACGCGGACGGGCTGCACGTTGTCATCAACCCTCCCCACCACACCACCCACCAAAAGAACAGAGGCGTTGGGCCCGGAGGCCTTGGCTGGGGGGTTCTTCTGCCTCTCCGGACAGGTGGCGCTGATGTGACCAGTCCTTTTACAGGAGAAACACTGGCGGGGGTCTGACGTAGGCCTGGTGCTGGCAAAGGGGATAGTGCCTCCAGAGGGACGGCTGGCAGGGGCACTGGGGTTGGTTGCAGGCTTACCCCTCCCCAGCGGGCGGTGACGGGCTTCCGCACCTCGGGTTTCCGGTTGGACTCATAGCTGTCGGCGATCCGTGCTGTTGTGACCGCGTCCTCCGGTTCTCGGTCCAGGATGAACTGTCGGACCTCAGCTGGGCACAGATGCAGGAACTGGTCTTTGATCATCAGGTCTTTCAGCTCCTCATAGGTGTCAACTGACAGTCCATGGATCCACTGGTCAAAGTGGTTCCTGAGTCCTTGCACCACATCGCTATAACTGTCGTGTGGGCCACGTTGAAGGTTCCGGAACTTCTTTCGGTATACCTCAGGGGTTAGCTGGTACTTGGCGATCAGGGCCTGCTTGATGGCCTGATAGTTGTCATCTTGATCCGGCGTGAGTGAAGCAAACGCCTCCAGAGCTTTGCCCTTTAGCCCGGGGGTCAAGTACCTGGCCCATTGGTTGTCAGGCAGCCGGTACTGTCTGCAGACTTTCTCAAAGGCCCGCAGAAAAGTGTCCAAGTCTCCGTCCTTTTCCATCACGGGAAAGTGCTCCGGCCGGGGCTTGGGACTCTGAGCGCTGCTGGGCACACTGCTCTGGGCTGTGGAGGGCATTGCCCCTTGTCTGAGCAGCTCCAGTTCATGGGCTCTCTGAGCTTCCCGCTCGGCTCTCTCAGCCTCCCACTGGGCTCTCTCAGCCTCCCGCTGGGCTCTCTCAGCCTCCCGCTGGGCTCTCAGCCTCCCGCTGGGCTTGGCGCTCGGCTCGGGCCTCCTGCTGGTATTGCTGGATCAGCTTCAGGCGCTCCTCCCGGTCGTCGGTGGGGAGTCCCTCCAGGGCCGCCTGCAGGTAAGGGTCCATCCCGCCCTGGGTGTAAGCAGTCAGGGGTTGGGCCTCTGCTCCTGCGGCACCAACTTGGCTTAGGCCGGCTCCTGCGCCCTCCTCGCTCTGAGCGTGGTCCCGTGCCATCAGGGCCTGGATCACTTCGGCCTTGGTTTGGGCCATGGGGACAATCTCCCTCCACTCGCACATGGCAAGAAGAGCTTCCTTGCTATTCCGATTATACCAGTCGTATCCCCTCGTAGCCATGGTTGCCAAATAAAAGATAGGATAGAAAAACAAAGAGAAGGGGGGGGTAACCGCAAGTACACACAATTGTCTCAGGACTAATAAACACTGAGTCTGTTCTCCAAAACTTTAGATGCAGGGTCGCTGAAGAACCGTGCAAGTTTTTTAGTGAATGGAATGATTGCTCAAACCAGATCACTAATGCTCTATAATCCCACCGCTCTGCCACCAATGTGTGACGAAACGTGCACACGGTCTGCCACACGGTAGCCCGGGGTATCACGGCTTGTGATCCCACCGCTGCCACCAATATGTGATGAACGGGCACACGGTCCGCCACACGGTAGCCCGGGGTATCACGGCTTGTGATGCCACCGCTGCCACCAATATGTATGAAAACGGTGCACACACACGACGGCTGCTGCCGTCCGACACGGTAAACTGCAGGGATTTATAATTATCCCACTTCCACTTAGGAACTTGCAGCTCTCTGGCGCCCCCCTTACCCTCAGGTCAGTCAGGGAACTGCACCTAGGATAATCAGTCGCCAGACGGGTCACTTGGATGTGTGCTGGCTATTGGGCACGCTGCAGTGAGGGAATTATAATTACTCCGAGCCGCAGCCGGGTAATACACTTATAATACCCGCTCCGTCACTGCCAACGCCACCCCATATGTCAACACTTACCACCCCCTTCTTTTAAGCTGCCACCAGCTACGGTTTTTCTTACTGAACAATTTATCAAGAGGGTCCGTAGCAACCCAAAACAGTAGCGTAGTGCTTCAGGCACGTGCAAATTCGTTTATAGAGCAGGAGAAACAAACTAATAAATTTATAGGTTTATTCCTTAAAAAAACAGGCAGTGCTTATACAATATAAAAAGATGGAACAAACTGAGACAATATTGTTATGTACAAGACAATTAGAAAATAAAAGGGGTTAACATAAGGAAGATCAACTTACAGTTCTTAGATCATAGTAGGCAAGCCATGCGGTCGGGGGAGGGGAGACATCACAATGCATCACAGAGCTGCTATAAGTCTGGTGTCCAGGGCAGATCTGAGCCAGAATACCTGGCCCCTACCTTATAGACCTGTGGCCGTGACATCATAAACGGGGTGGAGTTACCAGGGTCCTCCTCTTGCTCTAAGGGTTACTCTTAGTTCAGAAAACTCAAAACTTTCATAAATAAGAGATGGAGTCTCTTACAGCGATGCAGAGCATACCATTGTACTCCGCAAGATGTTGGCGTGCATTTAAGTCTAAACGCAGAGTGCCTGGGTGGATCGGCTAAGCAGAAATCTGTTTCTTAGGTTCTGCTGGTGCCAGCGCTTAGAAACTTCACTGATCCCTGGATTCACCGATGAATTGGCAGATATGAAAATTTCATACTTATAACATACACAGGAGCCAAGATTTTTGATCTTGAATAACTACCATGCAACAAAGGAACAGACCATGTGGCTTGTTAGCCGCTTTCAGCCGGCCTCCCTGTGGGGGCTAACCACCTGGAATCAGATTACACAGAGTGTGTAGTGAGCTGAAGGGGGGGGGAGCCCACAGGCTGCAAAGCCTAATGAATGCAGTAGCTGTGGAGACTTCTAGAGAAGTACAGGATATGGAGCTTGCAGGATCTTCACAGTGGGGGAGTAGTCGGTGAGGACGGATGGTGGGGGGAGTAGTCGGTGAGGACGGATGGTGGGGGGAGTAGTCGGGGGGAGGTCAGTGAGGACGGATAGTGGGGGGAGTAGTCGGTGAGGACGGATGGTGGGGGGAGTAGTCGGTGAGGACGGATGGTGGGGGGAGTAGTCGGTGAGGACGGATGGTGGGGGAGTAGTCGGGGAGATCTGTGAAGACGGATAGTGGGGGAATAGTCGGTGAGGACGGAGGGTGGGGGAGTAGTCAGGGGGAGGTCTGTGAGGACGGATGGTGGGGGAGTTGTCGGTGAGGACGGATGGTGGGGAGAGTAGTTGGTGAGGACGAATGGTGGTGTGAGTAGTCGGGGGGAGGTCTGTGAGTACGGATGGTGGGGGAGTAGTCGGTGAGGATGGATGGTGGGGGAGTAGTCGGGTGGAGGTCTGTGAGGACGGATGGTGGGGGAGTAGTCGGTGAGGACGGATGGTGGGGGGAGTAGTCGGGTGGAGGTCTGTGAAGTCGGATGGTGGGGGGAGTAGTTGGTGAGGACGGATGGTGAGGGGAGGACGGATGGTGGGGGGAGTAGTGGTGAGGAGGTCTGTGAGGACGAATGGTGGGGGGGGAGTAGTGGGGAGGAGGTCTGTAAGGACGGATGGTGGGGGGAGTAGTGGGGAGGAGGTCTGTGAGGACAGATGGTGGGGGGAATAGTCGGGGGGGAGGTCGGTGAGGACAGATGGTGGAGGGGAGTAGTTGGGGTAGTTCGGTGAGGACGGATGTTGGTGGGAGGATGGTGGGGGGGAGTAGTCGGGGAGGACGGATGGTGGGGGGAGTAGTCGGTGTGGACGGATGGTGGGGGAAGCAGTCGGTGAGGACGGATGGTGGGGGGAGTAGTCGGTGAGGACGGATGGTGGGGGGGAGTAGTCGGTGAGGACGGATGGTGGGCGGGAGTAGTCGGTGAGGATGGATGGTGGGGGGGAGTAGTTGGTGAGGACGGATGGTGGGGGAGTAGTCAGGGGGAGGTCTGTGAGGACGGATGGTGGGGGAGTAGTCGGTGAGGACGGATGGTGGGGGGAGTAGTCAGGGGGAGGTCTGTGAGGACGGATGGTGGAGTAGTAGTCGGTGAGGACGGATTGTGGGGTAGTAGTCAGGGGGAGGTCTGTGAGGACGGATGGTGGAGTAGTAGTCGGTGAGGACGGATTGTGGGGTAGTAGTCAGGGGGAGGTCTGTGAGGACGGATGGTGGGGGGAGTAGTCGGTGAGGACAGATGGTGGGGGAGTAGTCAGGGGGATTCTGTGAGAACGGATAGTGGGGGAGTAGTCGGTGAGGAGGAGGGTGGGGGGACTAGTCAGGGGGAGGTCTGTGAGGACGGATGGTGGGGGAGTAGTCGGTGAGGACGGATGGTGGGGGAGTAGTCGGTGAGGACGGATGGTGGGGGGAGTAGTCGGTGAGGACGGATGGTGGGGGGAGTAGTCAGGGGGAGGTTTGTGAGGACGGATGGTGGGGGAGTAGTCGGTGAGGACGGATGGTGGGGGGAGTAGTTGGTGAGGACGGATGGTGAGGGGAGTAGTCAGGGGAGGTCTATGAGGCGGATGGTGGGGGAGTAGTGGTGGGAGGATGGTGGGGGAGTAGTCGGGGGAGGTCTGTGAGGCGGATGGTGGGTGTCGGTGGGAGGATTGTGGGTTTGGTCAGGGGGAGGTCTGTGAGGAGGATGGTGGGGGGAGGTCGGTGAGGGCAGATGGTGGGTGTCAGGGGGCTGTTTGGGAAGGAATTTGGGGGAGTAGTCGGTGAGGACGGGGGTGGGGGGAGTAGTCAGGGGGGGGTTTGAGGGGGATGGGGGGGAGTAGTCGGTGAGGACGGGGTGGTGGGGGGGTAGTCAGTGGGCGGATGGGGGGGGAGTAGTCTGGGAGGAGGTGGGGGGGAGTAGTCGGTGAGGGGATGGTGGGGGGAGTAGTCGTGAGGACGGATGGTATGGGAGTATCGTGAGGACGGATGGTGGGGGAGTAGTCTGAGTACGGAGGTGGGGGGAGTAGTCGGTAGGACGGATGGTGGGGGATTGCGGTGGGAGGTTTGGGGGGGGGAGTAGTGGTGAGGACGGATGGTGGGGGAGTGTCGGGAGGCGGATGGTGGGGGGGGGTGTCGGTGGGAGGGTGGTGGGGGAGTGTCGGTGGGAGGAG